>BQNB010037083.1:0-49685 GCA_026074375.1 Tanacetum coccineum | reverse complement strand
GGAATAGTCCGGTGAAGTTGGGGTATAGTTAGGAGCATTTGTAGAGGAAAAAGCATCATTCACATTGTAATCAGAAGGGATAGAAGGGTGGGTGTATGAAGACATGACTGTATAACAACCCAGTGGAAATAACATAAGTTATTTATATAATAGTATAATAGTTATGTATTATCTGTTATGCAAATCTCTTACATACACTATTCGAGGAAATGCAGTGGCACGGAGGACTTTCTTGGATGGGAAAAGTAGTTATAGTTTAGGTTTTACCCTTGTTCTCTATAACCATGAGCTTAATACCACTCTGTAACAACCCCATTTTTGACATATAGCAGCGAAAGCTAATCTGGGGTATTACTTCATGGATCAACAGACATAATCATAGAAAACGACTCAAAAGAGACGTTTTGGAAAATTTAGTTATCATTCAATATCATATAAGAGTTTTACAAAGGAGGTCCCAAAATCTAGAAACATAAAGTTTGAATGATAACAGTTTAGCCATCTTCAAGTCCGCGCCACTCCATGCCATAGGTTGCTCAATTACCTAAGATAAACATGCTAAAAGGGTCAACTTAAAGGTTGAGTGAAATTCATAGGTTTTCAGTTATAATAGTTGAGTACAAGTTTAATAGTGGGTTACGTTGTTATACACCCATAAGTGTAATAATTACAATGAGTACAATTATTATGGAAAACAGTATTATTGTGGAAAACAATATTATTGCCCTAAGCTCATGAATCACATATTTAAACTTAATAGAACCGAGAGCCTCTATTCGAAGACATACTAGGAGCTACTACCCAAAGAGATACTAGGAGCTATTACCCAAAGAGATAATGGGAGCTACTAACCAAAGAGATATTGAGAGCTATTACCCAAAGAGATACTAGGATCTATTACCCAAAGAGATACTGGGATGTCTTATGGGAAAATGGAGGTAACTTAGGCAATAATATATCAGGATAACATATAGTTGGAAAAACACTTGTATTCATAGTTTATAGCATGAATCCCCTACGGGATTTAGAAAACATATAAAGATGGGACTATTCACAGTGATGGAACCATATCATATATCAAAATCACTTGTGTTTAATTTGTATAAAACAAGCATGTATCCCCCTCGCGGGTTTATAAAACATGTAAATAAGTAAATGCAAGGCTATGAACTTCACTATATCGGTTTTAAGTACTTGTGTATATTAAAAACAATTGAGTATATATCCCCCTCGCGGGTTTATAAAACATTCAAAAGATTGAAATGCGAGGCTATGAACTCACCTTAACAGTTCAGGGAAATCTGATTGATGGAAAAAGTATATTAGGTGAAAGTAACGGCTTCGTCACGCAACCTGGGGTAATATGTCAAGTCTTAGTGTGATGGTTTATGTTTCAAAACTTCATGATGTTTAACGTACATGTTTGATTTATCCATTTATGGAAATATTGTATCACTGTTCGGGCTATCATAATCTAGAGGCCATGTAGTATTGTTTGAGGAGCCAGGGCACTTTAAATCGTAAACCCAGCAAACTCATCAAAACAAATACCCAAATGGAACCCCTCACATGAAATTCCCTAGTAACGTGATACGATAAGATTTTAAGTTTCTTCAAAAGTTAGTCGATGATAAATTACGTTAAATATATAGCGTATTTGATTTATAAAGCGTCGATCGATGATTAATAACGATAAATGTGTCGGGTTTTAATAAAATCAAGTTTTATAATATTTATTTATATTTTTATAATTTATATAAAAATATTTTATTTTATATTTTTAAGAATATAAAATTGGCAATAAATACCCTTGATTTATATATATTTACAAAAGTAATCCTTTATATATAATTTGTGTATAAATTAATCCTTGGACTTTAAAACTTGGCAAAAACAGCCCTTGGAGTTATAATTTTAATATAATTACAGAAATGGCCCTTGTAGTTAATATTTTTCCAAAAGTTACAATATATACCCCTTGCATGAAAATAATTTGCAAAACAAGTCCAAATTTCATGCAAGCTTATTTTTAGGATTCCAAAAGAGATTTGCAGGTTATAGCTTATTACAATAAGCTAAAATAAGTTAGGATAAATAGCTTTTACGAGCTTATAGCTTTTTAAAAGAGCTTATGAGTTTAAAAGTTAGAATTCAAGAAAATGACGTTTTAGGGTTTATTAGGGCATGAATGGTTTAGAAAATTCAAACACGCATGGTTTTTGATCAAAGATTTTTACAAGAGTTTTAACATGATCATAAGGAACTTATTAAGGATTCAAAACAAAAATTTAGCTTATGGAACGAGATTTAAGCTTACTTGAGCTCAAAGTGGGTCAAAAATGGAGTTTCGGGTTCTCACGCCTAGAAAACAATTTCAAGACCTTCTTTTCTTGATTCCTTGGCTTCACTTCTGTTCTTGGGCTTCTCTTGATCCTCCTTGATCTGCTTAGAACTCCATTTGATACTGTGTTATGAGTTTGAGAGGTGTGAGTTGAAGGAAATGACTCACTTTGTTCGTTTTTGTTTGAGTTTGAGTGTGAGATTGAATGGTAATGGGTTTGGGCCTATTTATACCTTAATAATCTGCAGAGGCAATTAGCAAGAGTAAGACCAAGGTGTGATGACTAAGGGCTGCTAGGGATTACAAGGAAGAGCTAGTGTGTGAGTGTTGAGAGCTAGAAGACTAGCTAAGCAAGGTGGAGGGGTTTTGGGGGGTTCGGCTAGAATGGAGTGACAAGGTGGTGATGTAGCACAGCGTGGTTGAATAGAGTTGAAAGGATGGTTAGCTTGTAAGAAGTTAAGCTATAGTAGCTTTGTCATAGACTGGTTCTTGGATACTTGGTTGAGGGGTTTATAAAATGGGTAGAAATGGAGGGGGAAAGGGTTTATCGGGTTCATTTGGGATTAATTAGCTTTAGGGTTGAGGGTTTTATATTGTGGATTAGGGTTGGATTAAGGGTAGATTAAGGTTTAGGATATTAGTGTTAGGATATTGTGATTTTGGGCTTAGGATTTAAGGTTTAGGGCTCTTAGTTTTTGGTTTAGGGTTTTAGTTTTTGGTTTTGAAAGTGATATTTCAGTTGAAAGAGAAATTAGGGTTTAGGGTTTCGTTTTTAGGGTTTAGGGTTTTAGATTAGGGTTTAGGATGAATTAGGGTTTAGGTTTAAGGTTTAAAAGTCATGCATTAAGTGCTTGTACCTTGTGCTAAAGTGATGGTAAAGTTTAAACATGATTAGGTTTTTAGGCATTATTAACTTGTACATTGTGTTTTAGAAAGTTGTAACTTAATTTAGGAGGGAAAAGATATTCAAATGTTGTGCTATGATACTTGTACACATGCTTTAAAGTCTTGTACATTCATTTTATATGTATACATTACATATAATTAGGGTTTTGATATAAACGTTAACGTTTAATGCTTGTTTTGATATAACGTTTTGAAAAGTACGTTAAATGGATAATGTACTTGGTAAAAATGATATTAAGATATAGACTTGACATATTAGGATGTTTAAATGATATAAACATAGATAGAGATGGCATTGGTAGAGGTTGCGTGAGCTCGTTTACTTTAGTTATGTAAACTACGTTACATAATGGAATAAAGCGAAAAATTTCCCTGTAAAAATGGTATATATAATAGATGGATATTAAAGTGTATCCAATTTAATAGATGGATAATTACATTGATGAAAATTACGGGTTGTTACAGTATCCTATAAAGATACACTTAACAGATCTTTGTTGGAGTTTGTCAGGCGTATCCCGCTTCACAAGCACCTCACATCCCTAGACCTTTAAGTAAGACAAATTAGGAACTTTTCCATACCATAGTTCATATGGAGTCTTATCAACCTTCTTGGTTGGAACCATATTGAGAATGCGTCTTGCAGACTCTAGAGCATAATGCCAAAAGGATAACGGCAGAGTTGTAAGATTCATCATTGATCGAACCATGTCTAATAAAGTACGATTTCTCCTTTCAGACACGCCATTGTGTTGTGGTGTGTATGGATGAGTAAGCTGCTGGACAATTCCACAAGCTTTAAGATAATCTTTAAACTCTTGGCTTATGTATTCACCACCTCGATCTGATCGAAGAGCCTTGATTGTCTTCCCGAGTTGATTTTCCACTTTATTCTTAAACACCTTGAATGTTTCAAAGACCTCATGTTTATGTTTAAGAAGATAAACATAACCATAACGACTATAATCATCTGTAAATGTAATGAAGTAGCTAGCACCTTATTTTGACACATGTCTAAGTGGACCACAGACATCATTATGTATTATTCCAAGAAGATCAGTCGCCCTTTCGGGACGATGTGGAAACGATTTTCTTGTCATCTTACCTGATAAACAAGATACACATTGATCAAATGACTCATCATCTGTTGATTTTAAAAGCCCTTCCTGTTGCAGCTTTTCAATACATTTCTTACTTATATGAGCAAGACGACAGTGCCATAGATAAGTAGAGTCCAAATTGTGTTTGGCTCTTTTAGTGCTAACATTATAAATAGAATTAACATTTGGTACAAGATTATGCATATCAATTTCATAAATACCATTTCTAAGAATAACATTAAAATAATGAACATTGTTCTTAGAAACTGAAATACCAAAATCTGTAAAACCCTGGACAAATTCATTTTCAACCAAACGGTAAACTGAAACAACACTTCTAGTTATAGAAGGTGCATAATGACAATTGTCTAAACAAATCACAAGGCCATTAGGCAAAACTATGTCAAAACTTCCTATGGCTTCTACTTGCGCACGAACACCATTGCCCACGTACAAATAAAGAGCTCCCTATTTCAGCTTCCTTGCTTCTCTAAACCCCTGTTTTGTAATACAAATATTAGTACCACAACCAATGTCATACACCCAGGATTTATTAGGGAAAACAAATAATTCTATTATGAAGATACCTGAAGAACTGGCAGAACCAACTTGCTTCTTTTTCTTCAACAACTCAGCAAGATACAAGGAACAATTCTCTTTCAAGGAACCAACCTCCCTTGCAGTTGGGGGAGCGTTCATCTTTAGTTGGGTGCTCTTTAGCAGAAGGTTTAGGATTTTTAGGCTTAGGGATATAAACTTGTTTATCTTTTCCCTTGCCATTAGCTTTACCCTTGCCTTTAACTTTAAGCGATTTCTTATGGCTGTTTGGGATTTTACCACCTTTAATCATTATTACTTGTGGTGTTTCAGCCTTTTTAGGTAAACCCTTTTCATACTCAATGAGCATAGCATGTAGTTCACCCACTGTCTTCCCCATGTTATACATATTGTAATTTCTTACAAAACTAGAAAAATCTTTAGTAAGACCATTTAAGATAAGACCTACTATAAGATCCTGTGGTAGCACATAACCAAGACGTTCCAATTGATCTACATATCCTTTCATCTGGATGACATATGCAGCAACTGGTTTACCCTCCTTTTGTTTGCAAGCATGGAAAGTTTGGATTAGGTCAAACCTTTTCACTCCAGCTTGTTTTTCAAACATAGCTTTAAGCTCTTTTATCATGTCATATGGTGAGGAGTTTTCAAACTGTCGATGAAGCTCAACAGTCATACTACCAAGTATAAGACAAGCAACCTCATTATATGCATCATAAACCCCATTCCATTCTAATAACACTTGTGCCTCGGAATTAGCAGCATGAGCTGCAGGTAATGGCTGTTCAATGACAAACATTTTCTTTAAAACTCGCAAGACTAGCTTGAGTTGACGAAACTAGTCATTGAAATTGTTTCCAGAAAGTTTTTCTCTTTCAAACATCGACCTGAAAGCCAAATAGTTTATGTTTTGAACAGGGTGTGTCGTTTACAAAACATAGTTAGTTCTTTTGTTTTCTTTTTAAGAATTAGTATTTTCGATTAAATCTTCTTGAAGAAAAAATTAACTTTACCATGTTTAATCATATAATCAATTAATTTTCCAAAGAATTGTAGGTTGCATACTTGACGTACTACCACCACATCAGTTGATCTGCTAGTGATGGTGTACTCAAAAGGTAATTGACGATCAATAATTTCCATCAGTGCAATTCCTAGAACATTATGAGACTTACTTTATTACAATAATTTCTAGTAAGCATGCTTCATCCCATCTATGCCTCGATCTAAGGTCTCACCCATAAACCGATTAAGTCGTCCAATCAAAAACTATAATTATGTAACACTAACGTCTCACGAAAAAGTGTATAATCACCTTGGGTTACGATTTACCATACGTCTCACACATAGTAAAAAGCATCTACAACTGTTTTTACAAATTAGATGGCAATAACTTATTTAAAAAAAGGTATAATATTTGTCGTGACAAATATGTACGCAGAAGTATGCATACATTTTCGTGTCATAGATTTTAATAAAAACTTTACTCAATTAAGTTATTTATTACGTTTCAATATTTTCAAACATCTTATGTATAAATAGTGGTACCTTTTTTAAAATTGACGATTACAATGTGTTTCCAATTACTAATGGAATAATGTTTTTTTTTAAATTGACACTGTAGTGACTTGCCATGGTTTACGGTAACTCTATCGAACGCCACAGAGAAGCAGTGAATCAAGTCAGCGTGAAGCATTTGAAAAACCTGAATTCTTTAGGGATTGTTGACCACTCCGCTTTTATAAACTTCTCTTATAGTTTGTTCTTAGTGGTGATGCCAGTACTCCCATGAGTCTATATCAGTTCAGTTTTAACCATTTCAAAATTAAAACTTTAATTTGGAAAACACATTATGCATTTAAATAGTCCATAATAAATTGATTTCATATAATTAGTCATGTTTATATTTATATTTTAAAAACCCTTCTATTTTCTCTTAAGTCCAATACTTAAAATAAATAATATAACATAACACTAATCACATAACATATTTATTCAACTAATAAACAACTTAACAATTAATCCATGCAAATATCAAGATATGATCCTAATTATCTAATAATTAAAACATGTATGTATCCATATAAGGCTCATTCGTCCTATAAACTCCGGCCACATTCATCGATATAATCGATCGTAAGCCTTATACAAATACATACCACATATTACATAAATGAACTTTTAGGCCCGATTAAGACATGCCAATGTCTTCCCTAGCTTTTAAAGTGGTGGATCGAAACTACATAAATTTAGTGTTCAGTGTTTTAGGTCTTGATCATCATATTTGCATAATAATTTTAACAATTAACAAGATTAATATCATATATCGCCTCCACGATAAATTGCATGTATTTATCATGGATGCCAAATTAACAATTAATCTAACATAAAACCGGATCAATTAACAATTTAAACACATCAAGTTTTATTCATAAAATTGCATACAACCTAGAAATCGTCTAATCAATTTTTAATAACCAATAAAAATTGGATCTTGATGCATAAAGATCGAATCTTGATGCATAAAACGGCCAAATGGCTTAAAAAATTAATCAAGAACCCTAATTTGTTTGTCCAATTTTATTCTTGTAATTACAAATTCATATACGATGGCTCGTGATGCCACTGTTGGGATTTTAGATCTAATTAACAGTAAAACGTATCACAAGTACGCAGCAAAAAGATCAAACACGTATAAAACTTATACTCCATCCGTCCCAAAATTATTGTCCCCCGACAAAAAATACACAGTTTAAGAAAAATGCATTTATTACTGCTTTCTCTTTCTTACTTTTTGACAGAATGACAGTTTTACCCTTAGTTAATTAATTAAAGTCTTCTTAAAAGTTTGTAATAATAATTTCAAACAAGGGTAATATAGTAAACTTGATTAAACTTTCCTATCTAATTTTAGTAGTGGACAATTAAATTGAGACATCCCAAAAAGGAAACGTGGACAATAAAAATGAGACGGATGGAGTAATTAACAAGGGATTGAAGATATATACCTTTAGCAAGGAACGTTAGACTGCTTATAGCAATAAACGTAACACCGTCTTCAATATACGCGTGTGTATAATACCACACGAAACCACCAAGATCAAAAGAATGATCTCTCTAAGTATTCACACAGAATACGTTCTTAGCAAACAATGTGTATGTTAGTACTAATAGTGTTTAACCAAACGATCTCTTCGCCTTTGAATCAATCAACACACGAAGCACCTTCTTGATTGTAAAACCTCAACACGAAAAACCCTAAGGGTTTGTTTGTTGGTTCGTTCGACAAGGGGAAGGAGAAAACCGAATCCTTCAAATGGTTTTGAGGTTCGGTCGGCCAAAGGAAAGAGCAAGGAGAGATTTAGGGTTTTTAGGTTTCAAGTTATGATTTACAAAACACCCTAAGACCTCCTTTTATAGCCCTTACAATCTTGGTGAGAAAGCAAGCAATCCCTTTCCATATGGAAGGAGATATTCGGCCGGCTAAGGGAGAGGGGACAAACCAAATCTTTTCCTTTCCCGATTTTGCATATTAGTCCTTTAACTATTAACGACTAATATTTATTCTTGTTAAACTTTTAACGATCGTTTGTTTAAACACTAATTAATATATTACATTAATATATTAAATACATTGTTCTACATATTAACGTGTGCGTCCCTTTAGGTTCAAATAATTCCCGGACATATATAATTTATATTTTGTTCAATTCCAACAGCTCCCACTTGGACATGATAATTATATAATAACATTGGTAAGCGTCTAGCAACACGCCAATGCTCCCAGAAACATCCGAGTGTGGTTTCTCAAAACACGGACAAAATGATTTATGAATTTACAATCCCTTTGTTTCTGATACCGTGTTAAAAATGGATATGGATCAATGTCATTCCATTATTTAACGATTATGTTTCTCGTATATGTAACTAATCAAGATTACCGAAAATCAATGAGACATATCTATACGAGTTTTCGGGTACGGCCATACACACATCTGATTAATTCTACGAGGGGCTCAGTGGCATCTTCTTCAACTATTGAAGGAACAAATTCTATATTGACTACAAGTGCCAAGTCATCATGTTTCAAAATCACTTCTGAAATATCCCTTATTAGTTATCCATTTTTCAGGATAACTTAGACTAGATCAAGAAAGATTATCCACATATGCAAGACCTATTTGCATCTCAAGTCTAAAGATTTTGTAAATAAAATCACTTACAAGGTTTACTTAATGACGACGATCCATAAAGTAATATCCTTGTGTTGGGGAAATCCAATATTCATCTTATGAATATTATCTGAGTTTTGTGGACACATCCTTAATATCAACAATATCACCAATCACTCAGAATTGTCTTAATTTAACAATATTCTCATATTGTTAATTGACAACGGATTAATTTAGAATAATAACTATTACTACCTCTGTCCCATATAAAATGTCTAGTTTTGACTTTTGCGGTCTATCTTTTTTAACTTTGACCTTAAATATCTTTTTTGTGTTATATAATACTTAGATGAAAATTATACCAAATGAAAATACATTTAAATCTCCATCCATTCATATATTTTACATCAAATATTATATAATACAAACAAAAATATTTAAGGTCAAAGTTGAAAAAAAAAGAATTTAAAAAGTCAAAGTGGACATTTAATATGAGATGGAGGGAGTATTATTCATGGATTTAAACATGTAAATATAAACACAATATAGAGATAAAAAAAAAAATAACAAAAATACCAGTATCAATTATCATTTAATAAAAAAAAAAAAATTTGGTTCAAACATACCATGTTTTCTATATCCAAATACAAACATAGATCTACATGAAACTACTAGCTAAACGAAGTCCCATGCTCCTAGCATGTTGAGTAAGCTTTCCTTTAGGTAAAGCCTTCGTAAAAGGATCAGCCAGATTGTCATATGTGTGAACTTTAAGGAACCTTATTTCTCCTATGGTAGTGTCTGGCGCCTCTCTGAACTCCTGGTTCGTTAGCAAAATGAAGTGCGGCTGAATTATCGCAAAACATTCTAATAGGTTCATTTATTGTTGGTACTATACCAAGCTTTGAAATAAACTTCCTAATCCAAACAGCTTCCATCGCAGTTTCTGAAGCAGCTATGTATTCAGCTTCTGTAGCAGACATTGCAGTAGTACTTTGTTTGGAGCTCTTCCAGTCTACTGCGCCTCCATTCAAAATGAAGACATATCTTGTTTGAGATTTTGTATCATCTCTATCAGTCTCAAATCTAGCATCGCAATAGCAATTAACTCAAAGTTTAGCTTTCGGATTTCCACCATAAATCAAGAACATATCTTTAGTATTTCTTAAATACTTAGAAAATATTTTTCACAGCAGTCCAGTGAAGTTCACTAGGATTCTGTTGAAACCGGCTTGTTATATTTTGCGAGAACGCAACATCAGGTCTAGTGCATCTTACAGCATACATAATAGAACCCAAAGCCGAAGCATAAGGTACATTTTGCATACGTTTCACCTCTTTATGTGTTAAAGCACCTTGTGTTTTGTTTAAGTCAAGTATTTTTTGCATGGGGATATGACCACATTTGGAATTATCCATTCTATATCTCTTTAAGATATTATCAATGTAAGCATTTTAACCAAGTCCAATCAATCGCTTTGACCTATCTCTGTAGATTTTGATTCCAAGAATAAATGCTACTTCCCCCAAATCCTTTATAGCAAAACACTTTCCAAGATAATCTTTTACACTTTGAAAACTTGGAATGTGATTTCCCATGATAATTATGTCATAACATATAAGATGAGGAATGTAACATTACTCCCACTAGCCTTTTGATATACACATGTGCTCGATCAATATTTTAATAAAACTAAACCTTTTTATTCCCATCAAATCTTTTATTCTAGCTTCTTGATGCTGCTTAAGACCATAAATGATCTTTGAGCTTTGCATACTTTTCAAGGAGATTAGACAACAAAACCTCAGGTTGCACCATATAAATGCCTTCATCAATATAACCATTTAAGAAGGTAGTTTTTTAGTATCCATTTCCATATCTCATAATCATAGTATGCCGCTATAGATATGAGAATCCTAATAGCACTAATGTCATCGACAGGTGAGAACGTTTCTTCATAATCAACCCCGTAGAGTTGAGTATAACCCTTTGCTACAAGACGAGCTTTATAGGTGTGTACAATACCATCCGTGTTAGTCTTTTTCTTAAAAATCCACTTACTCCCATCCAGTCTACAGCAGAGAAAGATCGACCAGGGGAACCATCCCATATTTGTCCATTATGGATTGTATTTCCGCATTTATAGCATCGATCCACTTATTAGATTCAAAATCTAATATCGCGGCTTTATAGCTAGTAGGTTCATTAAGATCCCCTAAACTATACTCCTCCGCCTCTACATTTAGGCATAAATGATTTGGAGCTCGACGTGTCCTTTCAGACCTACGAATCAGAATCTCTTCCTCTTGAGGTGGTTCAAAACCTTCAACCTCCATAGGAATTTTGCTAGTGATTTCAGAAGGTGATGTATCTTCATCTTGAATTTCTTCAAGATCTATGGCCCTCCCACTGACTTCTTGAGTTATGAGATTTTTCTCAAAGAACTCAGCATACCTCGCAACAACTATTTTGTTTTCAGTTTGTAAGTAAAAATAGTAACCCATCGTTTCCTTTGGGTATCCTATAAAGATACACTTAACAGATCTTTGTTGGAGTTTGTCAGGCGTATCCTGCTTCACAAGCGCCTCACAACCCCAGACCTTTAAGTAAGACAGATTAGGAACTTTTTCATACCATAGTTCATATGGAGTCTTATCAACTTTCTTGGTGTGGAAACTCATATTGATAATTGCGTATTTGCAGACTCTAGAGCATAATCCCAAAAGGATAATGGCAGAGTTGTAAGATTCATCATAGATTGAACCATGTCTAAAAAAGTACGATTTCTCCTTTTAGACACGTCATTGTTGTGGGTTGGTATGAGGGGTAAGCTGCTGGAAAATTCCACAAGCTTTAAGATAATCTTTAAACTCTTGGCTTATGTATTCACCACCTCGATCTGATCAAAGAGCCTTGATTGTCTTCCCGAGTTGATTTTCCACTTCATTCTTAAACACCTTGAACGTTTCAAAGACCTCATGTTTATGTTTAAGAAGATAAACATAACGACTATAATCATCCGTGAATTTTGACACATGTCTAAGTGGACCACACACACCAGTATGTATTATTCAAGAAATCATCCACCTTCGAGACGATGTGGGAAACGATTTTCCCTTGTCATCTAACCCATAAACAAGATACGGCTTGATCAAATGACTCACAACTGTTGATTTTAAAAGCCCTTCATGTTGTAGCTTTTCAATGTGTTTCTTACTTATATGAGCAAGAAGGCAGTGCCATAGACAAGTAGAGTCCAAATTGTGTTTGGCTCTTTTAGTGCTAACATTATAAATAGAATTAATATTTGGTACAAGATTATGCATATCAATTTCATAAATACCATTGCTGGGAATAGCATTAAAATAATGAACATTGTTCTTAGAAACTGAAATACCAAAATTTGTAAAACGCTGGACAAATCCATTTTCAACCAAACGGTGAACTGAAACAACACCTCTAGTTATAGAAGTTGCATAATGACAATTGTCTAAACAAATCAACTAGGTGCGATAAGCACAACCAAGTCAAAACTTCCTATGGCTTCTACTTGCGCACGAACACCATTGCCCACGTACAAATAGAGAGCTCCTTGTTTCAGCTTCCTTGCTTCTCTAAATCCTTGTTTTGTGATACAAATATTAGTACCACAACCAGTGTCATACACCCAGGATTTATTAGGGAAATCAAATAATTCTATTATGAAGATACCTGAAGAACTGGTAGAATCAACTTGCTTTTTTTTCTTCAACAACTCAGCAAGATACACATGACAATTCCTCTTCCAATGACCCATCTCCTTGCAGTGGTGGCATACATCATCCTTAGCTGGGTGCTCTTTAGCAGAAGGTTTAGGGTTTTTAGGCTTAGGGATATAAACTTGTTTATCCTTTCCCTTTACATTAGCTTTACCCTTGCTTTTAGCTTTAAGCGATTTCTTATTGGCCTTCTGGATTTTACCACCTTTAATCATCATTACTTGCGGTGTTTCAGCCTTTTTAGGTAAACCCTTTTCATACTCAATGAGCATAACATGTAGTTCACCCACTGTCTTCCTCGTGTTATGCATATTGTAATTTCTTACAAATCCAAAAAAATCTGTAGTAAATCCATTTAAGATGAGACCTACTACAACATCCTGTGGTAGCACATAACCAAAACGTTCTAATTGATCTACATATCCTTTCATCTAGATGACATATGCAACAACTGGTTTACCCTGCTCTTGTTTGCAAGCATGAAAAGTTTGGATTAGGTCAAACCTCCCTCCAATCTGTTTTCACAACTATGCTTTAAGCTCTTTTATCATGTCATATGGTGAGGAGTTTTTAAATTGTTTGTGAAGCTCAGCAGTCATACTAGCAAGTATAAGACAAGCAACCTCATTATATGCATCATAAACTGCATTCCATTCTAACAAAACTTGTGCCTCAGAATCAGCAGCAGGAGCCGCGAGTAATGGCTGTTCAATGACAAACATTTTCTTTTCAACTCTCAAGACTAACTTAAGTTGACAAAACCAGTCATTGAAACTGTTTCCAGAAAGTTTCTCTTTCAAACATCGACCTGAAAGCCGAATGGTTTATGTTTTGAACAGGTTGGTGTGCCATCTACAAAACATAGTTAAAGTTCAAGAATTAGTATTTTCGATAAAACTTCTTGAAGAAAATTAACTACCCATGTTTATTAAACAAAATTAATTCTTTAAGACGAGGATCCTACTTGACTGTACCACCACCCCATCAGTTGATTCTGGCCTAGTGATGTGTACTCAAGAAGGTAATTGACATTCAATAATATCCACCGGTGCAATTCCTAAACATTAATGGACTTACTTTATTACAATAATATCTAGTAAGCATGTTTCACCAATCTATGGCCCTTGATCTAAGGATCTCACCAATAAACCGATTAAGTCCGTCCTCATCAAAACTGTGATTGCGTGTAACACTAACGTCTCACGAAAAAGTGTATAATCACTGGATTACGATCTACATACGTCTCACGCATAGTAAAAGGCATCTACAAGTGTTTTTACGAATTGGATGGCAATAACTTATTTAAAAAAGGGTATATTATTTGTCGTGACAAATATGTACGAAGAAGCATGCATACAACTTCGTATCATAGATTTTAATAAAAACTTTACTCAATTAAGTTATTTATTACGGTTATCACATATTTTCTATACATCTAACGTATAAATAGTGTTACCTTTTTAAAATTGACGATTTAACGTGTTTCCAAATATAAAGATTTAAGAATGGTTAAAAACTTATACACTGTATGAATTCATGGTTTCACGTAACTTCAATCTCAACACAAAGAAGCGGAGAATCAGGTCAGCGCGAAGCATATTAAAAACCTGAATTCTTTAGGAATGTTGACCACTCCGCCTTAAACTTCTCTTATAGTTTGTTCTAGTGGATGAGTCGTACTTCCCATGAGTCCATAGCGTCCAGTTTTAACCGATCAAAATAAAACTTTAGTTTGTAAAACACATTATGAACTATAAATAGTCCATAATAAATCTGATTTCATAATAATTAGTCATGTTTATATTTATTTTTGGAAAAAAAACCCTTTTATTTTCTCATAAGTCCAATACTTAAAATAAAACAATATAAACATAAAACTAATTCACATAACAATTTATTCAAATAATAACACTTAACAATTAAGCCATGCAAATATTCATAATGATCATAATTATCTAATAATTAAAACATGTATGTATCCATATAAGGCTCCTTCGTCCTATAAACTCCGGCCACATCCATCGACATAATCGATTGCGTAAGCCTTATACAAATACATACCATATAGCACATAAATTAACTTTTAAGGCCCCATTAAGACATGCCAAGGTCTTCCCTAGCTTTTAAAGTCGTGGATCGAAACCACATAAATTTAGTGTTCTATGTTTTAGGTCTTGATCATCATATTTGCATAATAATTTTAACAATTAACAAGATTAATATCATATATCGTTCCATGATAAAATATGCATGTATTTATCATGGATACCGAATTAACAATTAATTATAACATAAAACCGGGATCAATTAACAATTTAAACACATCAAGTTTTATACATAAAATTGCATACAACCTAAAAATCGTCTAATTAATTTAATAACCAATAAAAATGGATCTTATGATAAAAGATCGAATCATGATGCATAAAAACTCCAAAAAGGGCTAAAAAATTAGCAAGAACCCTAATTTGTTTGTCCAATTTTATTCTTGTAATTACAAATTCATATACGATGGCTCGTAATGCCACTGTTGGGATTTTAGATCTAATTAACAATTAAACATATCACGAGTAAGCAACGGAAACATTAAACACGTATAGAACTTATAATTAACAAGGGGAAAAAAAAAAAATAATTGAAGATATAACATTTAGCAAGGAACGTTAGACTTGCTTAAAGCAATAAACGTAACACCCGTCCTTCAATATATGCTTGTGTATAATACCCACGCGAACCACCAGATCAAAAGAATGATCTTCTCGAATATTCACACACAATACGTTCTTAGCAAACAATGTGTAATAAGACAATAGTGTTTAACCAAACGATCTCTTCGTCTTTGAATCAATCAACACACGAAGCATCTTCTTGATTGTAAAACCTCAACACGAAAAACCCTAAGGGTTTATTTGTTGGTTCGTTCAACAAAGGGAAGGAGAAAACCGAATCCCTCAAGGGGTTTGAGGTTCGGTCGGCCAAGGGAAAGAGCAAGGAGAGATTTAGAGTTTTTAGGTTTCAAGTTATGATTTATAAAACACCCTAAGACCTCCTTTTATAGCCCTTACAATCTTTGTGAGAAAGCAAGCCATCTCCTTCCATATGGATGGAGATATTCGGCTAACTAAAGGAGATGGGAAAAATCAAATCTTTTCTTTTTCCCGATTTTGCATATTAGTCCTTTAACTATTAACGACTAATATTTATTCTTGTTAAACTTTTAATGATTGTTTGTTTAAACACTAATTAATATATTACATTAATATATTAAATACATTATTCTACATATTAACGTGTGCGTCCCCTTAGGCTCAAATAATTCCCGGACATATATAATTTATATTTGTGCATATTCCATGTTACGACCGTGAAGTCGCGGATAACTATCAAATAGGATTAGGATAATTATCATAGTTTAATATGTGTTAGGATATGTATTTGAGTTGTGTTAGGATAAGTGTTTGGTTCTGTGAGTTATCACATAACTAGTATTTAAGGTTTCACAATGTAATCAGTTAATCAATCAATCAAAGTTAAAGATAAATAATTCTCTAATCTTCTCTTTTATTTTCTGACGGAGCCAGCACACGCTTGAAGTGGTGCTACTATCCCGATACAACCCCTAACCGGGTCGTATCAATTGTTGCTTTCATTGAGAGTCCTCGTTGAGGGTTTTCGATTTAAGGTTCAAAATTTTTTTACCATTCACGTACTGTTTACGGGGTACTATTCACGGTATTGTTCACCTCACGGGGTACTATTCATCGGGAAAAAAAATTAAAATTTTTTTTCTTCGAATTATTGTTCATGGCATCGGGTGGCAGCGATCGGAACGCGGAATACGAACTATCCAAGCTTTTGCAAATGGGTACGGTGGCCGAATATCAGGATGAGTTTGAGAAGCTTATAAATCGAGTAACAAGGATCTCTGAATCTTTACTTACATCGTTTTATATCTCCGGACTTAAACTGACGTTATCAATAGAACTGTTGAGGGTGAGGCCTACAACTTTAGGGGAAGCCTTCTCCTTAGCCCGTATAATAGAGGCTCGTTTGGAGGCAATTGCAGAGAAAGAGAGAGCAGATCATTAAAATGAAAGCAGATATCATTCTATCATTACGAAGTGAATTAGCTTCACCTAAGATTAAATGGTCCTTAGATGCTGATGAAGATATTGGTATTGATGAGGTTAGTAGCGCGATAGACTGTGTTTTCCATATTGATGAGAGTAATGAAGTTTGTAGCAAGTTTGGCGAATTTTCAGAAAATAAAAAAAGTGTGATAGAGGTTGTTATGGGTGGTGGTGAAGCGCTTGGGGTATATCGCGAGAAGAGTCGTGGGGTAGCGAAAGACGGAAGAAGAGTGATCGTGATTACTTCCAAGGCAGCAAAAGCTGAAGAAAAAAGATGGGGGCTGCAATTGTAAAGAAGATTACGGATTCCCCGTAATTAAGAGTTTGCTTTTCAAGATAACACCTTGAGGGAAATGTGTTTGAAGAGTGAAAGAATGATACGCATGAGGATCATGATGACACAAGGATAACTATCTTATTTTAATTGTTTTAGGATAAGTCATTGTTTTAGGATATGTATTCGAGTTGTGTTAGGATAAGTGTTTGGTTTTGTGAGTTATCACATAACTAGTATTTAAGGTTTCACAATGTAATCAGTTAATCAATCAATCAAAGTTAAAGATAAATAATTCTCTAATCTTCTCTTCTATTTTCTGACGGAGCCAGCACACACTTGAAGTGGTGCTACTATCCCGATACAACTCCTAACTGGGTCGTATCATTCCAGCAATTACAGATTGATCGTTTTTGCCGGCTGTCAATATTTTACGACAATAAGGATTTTGTGAAAGGTAATAAAAAAATTAAAAGGAATGGGCGGTTGGTGGGTGCCCGATGGGCAATGCATCCTGGGACAAACAAACATAAGCATGGTGTGACTCATAGATAACGGCGACAAGAATATATCCCGTTCCTAATAAAACAAATTATTTTCATGGTGTCATGTCGAGTAATGTGAACATCAAAATATCCATAAAAGTAATGTATAGTTTCTCCGACTTTTACTTGTATTTTTTCCGTTAAGTTTACAAATATAAAGCACTGTTGCTGAATCTTTGACTTACTGTTTATATCAAACTAGGCGAATGCCCACATGTAACGTCGGAAACTTAAAGCCATAAATAGTTATAAGTACGAAATTGTGTATAAAATGAAGGAATATTGTTTATTCGGTCAAACTTCTAACTTATAAATATTTTATATAATAAATGAATTACATTATTTTGAAGTTTTCTATCAAATTAAATATTATGAGTAAAAAAATTGGACCAATTAGGTTGCTTCATTTTGTCACGTATGCAAAATCGTACGATCTTATTGGTTAATAAATAGTTAAAATTGAATCTATTTTATCAAAATTAAAAAAAATTGTGAAAAAATCTGATGGAGAAAAAAAACACATAAAAATGTATGTGTCAAATTTTAAAAAAAAAAACTTGAAAAAAGAAAAGGTATTTAATAAAACTTTAGTGGTTTAATTTTATATAAATTATATGGAGTTAAGTGTAATTTATAAATTTACAAGTTTTATTATAACTTTAAAAAATAAACAAATAACCACTTAAACTTTATATCCCTAACAACAAATGTAAACAGTTTCTTACTTCCAAACAAAGATTTAACATAATCTAATCACATACGAAATCTACCCGAAAATTTTTTGGTAACTGCATACACAATAGTAAGAATACCGGCCTTCCAAAGTGGAGGTTAATGATTCGAATATCACGAGGAGAAAATTAATATTCTTGTGGCATCGGAGGTTCACTTGAGCCGACTCCGGGCTACCTAAAAGGGTAGTTTCGCTGGGATTAGTCGGCTCACAATATCGAGTCAGAAAACAGGTAATTCAAAAAAAATTACTAATTATCCTCAGATTCATATAATATATATAAGATTTAATAAATCTATTCTCTTCATATGATTTCAATAATCCTCTATAATATAACTTATAAAACAAAAAAAATAAATATTATACATATTTTTTAAAAACATAATGTCTAAGCTTCGTGCGTGCACATGCATTAAAACTGGTAGATGGTAGGAAATTATACGAGTGTAAAGTATAATATATATTAATTGTAAGGAATAAATAGGACGGGTAAATTGACATTTTATTTTTACTTATAACTTAACGAATACGCGCGCAAAGCGGCAGTGTAAAACGACAAATGATTATACTTGCGAAATCGTTATTCTGCTTCGATACTTGATGTAAAGCGTGTGTTTTCTGAAATACAAAGTATGTGTTTTTTAAAAATTAATATAGTGTGTGCTTTTGAAAAGCTGTCAAATTTAAAAACTGATCAGACTTAAGTGTATTAAGGGTACCCGATAATTTAGATTAAACTACATTAATTTAAGTTTAATGGTTTCAAGATTCAGTTTAAAGAAAAGATATATACCTTTATAAGGTAGTAAAGTAGAGAGTGGTATGGACAAAAGTGTTGGGTCCAATTCAACACCACGGTCTCTGTCTAGATTTTAAACATAATTTAGACTAAATCAAGTGCAAACGCTAATCAAAGATCAACTGATGAAGAAGACTCGCTAAGCAAAGACTTCAGCGAGCAACCTCAACATGTTCAAGTCAAAGACATCGTCAAGGAAGTTGATGTGTGAAAATCTACCTTTAAAATTTATATACCGTGTCCTTTAGACTTTCACCAACACTTACGGGTCATGGGTAGTAGTGTACCCGTTCGTATAGTATAGAGAGTTGGTAAGACCGGGTCGTTCGTGAGGAGCGAGGGATCCTAGGTTGTCTAGCAGGTAATTTATTTAATCAACTAGCGTACTAGCGTTTTAAATCCGCTGATTATGTATTTAGACTAATAACTAAGAAAATAAATCAAAACAAATCAAAACAGTAAAATGTGAAGCTAAGATCAAGAGATAAAGGCATGCTTGCCTTGCCAATCCCCTAATTTCATCAATGACATACTTGTTAGCTTACGTTTTTATGAAGTGGTGGTCATTTTATGTTTACGAACCTTGTAATAGTCTAGAAACGTAGTTACGGGATTCCTAATCTAATATCGTATATGTTTTGGGATTTATCCCACATCGTTAAAAGAGGGAAAGTGTAAGAGGATCCTTACCCTATAAAAGGAAGCCTCCTCTATCCTTTCTAGTGTCAGGTGTGTTGGTTGACTAGTCTTATGTTTTTGTAAGGTAGAGAGAACAAGAGTGTTTGTTTTGTTTCTCATTCATATCAAGAAGCATTCCATTTCTTTCTAGCTTATTCTAGTCTTCCACATCTCTCCCTCATCTTATTTCTTTGCTTATTAGTGTGTAAAATATGTAAGATTAATCCTTATAAGTGGTATCAAGAGCCATGAGATGATTTACTGGTGTTTGTGTGTGTTTAAAATTCATTTTGTCACATTTTCTATGCGATTTAGGATTCGAATTATTTAAAAATTATAAATTTGTGTGTAAAAACTGTTAGTGCAAATATTACGATATTTAATCTGTACGATCTCTTTATGTTTTGGTGATGACAAACATGTAACTAGTAATACGTAACGTAAAGTGCGCAAGTTACTCGTAATCACAAATTATCAATGCATACTTGCATCCACATCTCTCGACGTCTCAAGTCTACATCAACACCGACATTTGTTTGCATCCGACGTAAATCACGTAAGTCTACATCAACACCGACAGTTGTTTGCACCCGACATAAATCACGTAAGGTATGTACAAACAACATTAAACTTGTAGGGTGATCAAAGAAATAAGTTTTTGTCTTAAACTTTATATTTTTATAAATATAACAAAACTATTTCTCAAAAATTATTTAGACAAATTATTTTTGAATTATAAAGAAATGTTTTATTTGGTAATTGCGTCTGTCGGGGCGGTCCCTTAAATAGGCCGACGGCCCCTAAAATACCGGCGGCCCCCTAATATATCCGAGACCGTCGTTTCCTGACAAACTGTTTTCCAGCTCCTATAAATAGTAGGTCACCTCCAACTATTTTCACAACCCTTTTGCATGATTTTCTTTCAGTTTTTTCTCTCTCTAGATCTCACTAAATCTCTCTAAATCTTTGATCATTCAACTTGGTTAATCTTGTTTAAATGTGATCAAATCTTCTATCCTTTCCTCCTTTCCTCAAGTGCAAGAGAAGAACTTCGGTCATCTTCAAGATCCGAAGTTATGTAGTCTAGTTAGTCCATTTGTAACATTTGTTACATATAGATTGAGTCCATGTCTTCTAATCTTTAGTAGTGTGTAGATCCAAATGATGTATATATTTGGATGGGTTGATTGTGGGTTGGTTAGTATTTTAGGCCTTAAAATACATTGGTGAAGTGGTAGATTGGTTCTAGCTAAGATTAGGACTCGACATCTAGCTTAGTGTCGGAAAATAATGTAAGCGACGCGGTTTATGTGTTTAGGCCATAAAACACAAGGTTTGTTATGTTGGGCCATAAAACATAACGTGTTTGGTTGTACCCGAAGAAGAACTCGACATCTAGCTTAGTGTCAGAAAATAATGTAAGCATTGGTATAAGGTTTTCTCCGCCGAAAGGGAGCTTGTTGATTAGTGAAGTAACTCTCGAGTTGGATACTCGGGGAGTGGAGTAGGGCGAAGAGGAGCTTCGTGACCGAACCACTATAAATCACCGTGTCGGGTTGAATTTCTTTATACCTTTCCTTAATTATTTCTTACATTTACCGCTTTACTTTATATACTTTGCATTTATGCTTATGAATGTGGTGAATGTTGTGGTATATATTGTTAGTTAAGGTTGTGTACTACTTTGTAGTTAATATTGTGGTTGAGTTTGTATTATTAAGATATGTGCTAGTTGTTGTAAAACCTATTATCGACACTTCTCATATTACGTCTAACTTGATTGGCGATTTGATACTAAAAATTTAAAGTTTTTAAATAGAAACGTATTCACCCCCTCTACGGTTTCCACAATTGGTATCAGAGCCACGTCGCTCTAGTTTTCAAAACAAATGGTTTTTAAAATCGAGTATGATTCATGTATCAAATTACCCATGAAGGGGGATTAAATATGAAAAGTGTTTTGTTGTTTGATTCGTACTAGTTTTGTTATTTAATATACTTTGTATACTAGCTTGAAGGAAAATTTTCTCAAAAGAACTTGGAAGTGCCAACTTATGTTTGTCTAAGTCGTAAGAGTAGAAATGATGTCTAAAATACCAAATTTATGTGCCGTTACAACTTTTTAAAGTCCTATGTTCTACAGTTATGTCACCAAATAATTTTGAACAAAAAACGTGTTTTGGGGTCACTGATGGCGGTCCCATAAATGTTAGGGCGGCCCCCCAAATACATCTGGGGTCCGTCACCTTTATGGGGGGCGTCTGTCTGTTTCAGCAGAATTTGGCAAACTTAGAAAAATTATAAAAAATCAACCGTAAGTCCGTAGAAGTCGTGCCACCCGCCATTTCGAAGATAATTGAGTCTACATGCATTTAAAAATACTTTCAAGTCTTCATTCTAAACTTAAATAAGTTAGAAATGCAAAATACTACATTGTGGTCAAAACTTTGAGTTCCGTTTTAACGTAAAACTTGTATTTTATATTTTCTTTTGAGTCGGGCATTTCTAATTGATATATCTTTGAAAATAGTGTATTTGTCATTTCAAAATACTGATCTTAATTAATCTTTGAAATGGGGAGGAACTATTTTATTTTCAAATCAAATCAAGCTAAGTGTACATCGTTATATATAATACACAAAACAACAACGAAATCACTTATGGTTTAATGCTAGATATTATGTGTGTTTAACTTTTGTTTCAACTTGGTTTAATAAATATTAATACTAATCATTACTATATTGTAATTGAGCTAATTAATATATCTGAAACACATGTGTCATGTATGCTATTTGTATGTTACTAGTTTTTGGATTATGCCTAATAGGAATTACGCTAGATTTCTTGCGTTAAGATGCAAAATTGTTTGTGCATTGCATATAGGCATAGATCACTATATTTACAAGTGTAGTAACCCACTTAGGAATGAGAGTTTAATAGTTTGTCAAGTGTGGTGAAAAACTAATGTCCTAAGATCATATGTTAAAACCCTCATTAAAATATTTCCCAACACATTACTCACTTCACAACAAATGTCTAAATATTTTCATCATTTTGCGTTGTTTGACCTTGGGTTGGTTAAACAAAATAAAAGATTGTATTAATACATTGGTAATTAAGTAAAAGAAAATGTATTTTTAAACTTTGCTTGTGCTTGCATTGTTCTAACACACACATATAATTATATTCTTTTTATAAACGTATAGTATTTTACAAAAGATGTGTGTTGTATAAAAATGGTTAGGAAAATCATTTATATACTCATAAAATGTCAAAAACTATGCATACTATACATATCAACAAATAGTTTTTCGCACAAACAAAATATATGACAATCTTGAAGTAAGAAATTAACTTGTCATTATTCATCAACCTCACCTTACAACTAGTCTTAGGATAAATGGAACATACTGTGAAAATATTTATTTGTTTTCTTTTAAAAAGAGTGTCCGTGAGGGTCAAGAAAGATTTCGAATATATATTGATTCATTATTCAAATTATGATTGATATTATTATCGAATCTAATTGACAAGTCTTTGAGTATGGACAAGAAATCGGATCCTTATTTGTCTAGCTTTGAGATTATATCAAAATGTAACAAGATATATTATCTTAAACCTACATACTCAATCACACTCGATTGATATGAAAATAACAACATCCTTTTCTAAGACAATAAGAATATGCATCAGATCATAACTCACACTTGTGTAAATGATGTCATATTGAGTCTACTAATCCAATAGTTGTGTTCAAAATATTTGGCAAATATATACATAAAATACACAATGAAGTAGGATCGACGACTTGAATATTTTGTCCAAAATATATTCAAGTAATATTTACCTTTGCAATGCATGGTAAAGTCGTCATCTCCGAAAATCTAAACATGAGCAAATTCACAACATATGTAACTTTGCTCAAACAATTCAAAAGCACAACTCAAAACTCAAATTATCTTCTCATCAAAACTTTCTCTTAATTTACTAAATGAGCATACTATTTCTTCTTCACTAAGTGAGAACCCTTTAACCATCTAAGGTTAGGACTAGGAAGAATTGAACATATTACACAAACCATTATCATGCTTTCTTTCAATAAGTGATCGTAAGAGGATTTCAAATATGAAGATGATTATTATTCAAACGATAATCAATCTCATTATTCAATCTAATTACAAAATTAGACTATGAACATGAAATCGAGACTAGGATTTATCTAGATCACGGAAATATCAATCAAATGACCATAGATATTTTTCTGTGTCTACATGTTTAACCATCCTCGGTTATTACATGAAATCACGAAGTCGATTGCAAGACAACAAGATTAGTCATCAAATTGCAATTCACACTTGCAGTGAAGATGTTTCATTGAGTCTAAAGTGTTCAAATGTTGTGTTATTATCTATGGTCAAATTATACATGCTAAACTTAACACACTCTAAGTAGGATTGACGACTTACGAATTTCCATCGGGAAACTCATAAGTACTCCAACTTGATAAGCAAGACTTGGATGTCATTTCCGAAAACTCAAACCAAGAACCCTTATAACTTATATAAGCTTCTCCTAATAACCTAATTTCAACACCATCTCCCAAATAGTGGGAAAATGATCCTTGCCGAAATTTGGAATCTCTACGGATCGATGGATCCTTCGTCTTAGATTCCTCTTCGGTTTAGGTAAATCCGCCCTATGGCATTAGATTTAAAACATCTTCCTCTTGTAAAACTCTTGCTTAAAAGTCTAACATACATGTAACTAACCTTTAGTAAATCAGCATTATTTATAAAAAGAAACATTCACAAGATCTATTGAGGTAAATAACCTTAATTGGATTTCTTTCATAAAAGACATGTAAAGGTGCATTCTTTGAACACTCTTTATAGAGCATTTCACATTATCACTCTTAAGCATACTCCTAGGTTCTAGATGACTCATTCTCTCTTATACCTATAACAACTTGCTTGCTCTCTCATTTAACCTTAGAATTCCACACATATTGATTAGGATTATGCGAACCAGAATTAAATTTTGTTAGTTGAGTCATGTTAGGCCCTCTATGAAAAGATAATACAAATTTTATCTTTGCTACACTTCATTAGGCAAATATAGAAATTCTATTTTGTCTAACATGAGAATGACTACTGGAGAATCAATTGCACTAGAAATTTAATTTGACCTAACTGTTGAATTGCTTCCAAGAGTGAAGTTGGGTTCATGGTATAACCTGTAAAAATGGTTATGTTTAGCCTGAATTGAGCACCACTAGTGATAGTCTCATATTCATTCTCTAATTTGATTAAATGGCTCTTCTTAAATATGCCTAATGATAGTCTACATCGATAGACTTCTTATTTCATTAGGAGTGCACACTAATCAAGTAGAAATTAGGTTTCTCCTTAGTCAATCTAGACTACATGCATTTTACATATGTGCTTTGAAGTTTCAAAATGATAATAACGTGCTCCCAGTAATGGCAATTATTTGCTTTTCATGTTTATGTTAATGCTCTACGTTTATTAGACTTTGCTATTGATATGCATGTTTGTTGTAAAAGTGTTTGACTTTTTTAGTATTTAGATAAATATCTCTTTAGTTTATCTAAATAACACATGCTACTAAATGCTAAATGCTAACATGTTTTACATGATGATTACATTTAAAATTATCATGTTTTGTTTGGGTCATGTTACATAACTTACATGTTTAATTGTGACCTACTATTGTTAGGTTGATGTATGATTAATTAGGTTTAGTTGCATACAGTCGTACACTATTAATTCTTGTTGATTATTGTGTTTAATGCATGCTTAGATAAACTTGTATGTATATCTTTATGTCTTATACATCTGTGTATATATTTTCACCTTGCTTATCTTTCTTCGCCTCTGTGTCACTAATCTAAATTTTCAAAAGAGTCATAAAATGGTCTTAAATCTTCTAGAGCTTTCTTCCAAGTTCTTTTAATCACCATCTCATTTCTTCCAAATAATCCACTCTTTGTCACGGAAAAGTTAGTGCAAATCTAATACCTTCCAAGTGGTTTGACAACTTAAATATTTATCCTGAGATATTCAAGTATTCTTTACTTGCATCGTAAACGTTTAAGGTTATTTCCGAAAATCCATATACAAGCCTTCTTAACAAATTTAGTTATAACGCTCTCTTTTTCTTTTCGACGACAACCTCTCTTTCTTCATGAACAAAAATCTTTCTCTTCGACGAACTACATATCTTTCTCTTAACGAAAATCATTCTATCCCTTCGAAGAAAACATTCTTTCTCTTTGATGAAAACATTCTTTCTCTTTGACGAAAACACTCTTTATCTTTCGATCACACCTCTTCCTTCTCACTGAACCGCATCTAAACCTTGAGATGGTAATCTCTTTTCTCTACTATTTCTGCTATCACTTTAAGATAACCTTATATCGCGTCATAAAGATTGTTTTATGGAACATTTCACAATATCGAGAAGACCACATCGTCTTGATATTGTCAAGCTCGTCGCCTTCATCTTCGTTTGTTTTCTTCTTTATTATTGTTATTATTATTATTATTATTATTATTATTATTATTATTATTATTATTATTATTATCGCGTATGAAACACACCAAAGATACGTCACCATTTCTTTGGGACAATGTTCAAATGGAAACATCTCCATTCGAATAGGTTGCGTCTGAAGATAACATCGTCGACATTCTTTCTTTACCCCTCAACCGCGAATCGTTAAATTGTCTTTGTCTAGGTCTAGGAATGATGGAACACATTCCGTAAATCTTTCTCTTCTTTTCTACTAGTTTCAATTCTAGTTTATTCTCTATTTCATGCCGTATGGAAACTTAACTACTTCATCCGAAGTACTTTAAGTACTTTTAATTAGCGAAATTCAAATTAAAATGTCACTCCTTTCACAAAATTCGTCAAGCCCTAAACTCCTCTCATGTTGGCGGTTCGACAGCCCCCAGATCTATTTTGGCGGCCCCTAAATATATCTGGGACTGCCGGCAGCAGGCTTGAGATATATGTCATTTCTTTTCAAATCATTAAACAAACACATCCTCTCTCTTTTCTGCTGCTAAGAGCTGACGTCTTTCCTACACCCAAACCTATGCCTAATATCACTCTATAGATCAATGGGTCATCCTCACATCCTAACACTCACAAGCATCATTGCTTATGTTGTAAAATAGTCAGTGAATTGTAATTCGTCGAAATGCGTCTCATTCTCAAAATACAATCCTTATAATCGTATACTCACAACATCTCATCACTTCCTTGTCCTAACTTCTTTATAAACCTCTTTTTTTACCTCGAATTGGTCTTTCACTTCTAAACGGTTCCGCTCTTTCTCAATATTATTTCACTTTGGATAGTCGTGTAACACCTCCCATTTTTACAATATAGCTAGTTGATAGCTAATCTGGTATTACTTCAATGGAAAACAACAATTCATAATCATAGTAAAACGAGGCCAAAAGAGTCGTTGTTCAAAAGATACGTTATCATTCATTTCAATCAGAGTTTTATAAAGGCATGTTCCAAATTAGTTACATACATGTGAATGATAACAAGTTTTTAGACATCTTCGAGTCCTGCCACTCGTGCCGTTATTGCTATATAACCTAAGATAAACATGCTATAAAAAGTCAACACAAAATGGTTTAGTGAAATTAAATAGGTTTGATAACAGTTATTATCACATGTCATAGTGTAATAATTGTACACAACACAAATTATTATGAAAAAGTGATTGTTATGATCTTTGGGTTATGTTATCAATGACACGTTTTTTGTATATTTGCAACGAATGCAATTTTGTAGTAACAGGGTATTACAGCGTTATTGTCTTGTTTGGTCTGTTTGTCATGTCATTGTATAATTATTGTCGGTCTAAGCTCATGGCCATAAAGAATAGTGTATATTATATACCCAAAAAATGTGGTGATTTATATATAGAGAGAGATAATGGCCTCGGTGTAGGTAATTGCCATATACTATTGAATTCAAATCTTGTGTGTTTGGTTACTTTCCGGCTAAACACAAAAAAGATTCGGTCAATCCCGCTAGATCTATCCACAAATATTTGCGTTCACCGAAAGTGATTAATTGTCTATGTGAATTGAGGGACTTTTGGCATAATGTAACTTAGACAGTAGCTGTAATAGTGTATCAGGATAGCATATAACTTGTAAAAACACTTGTATTCCTGGTTTAAGCATGTATAAGTCTTTGAAAAGTAATCACATTGTTATAAGATAAACGAGTATGTATAGAGTTATAACAAGCATGTCTCCCCTCGCAGGTTTATAAAACATGTAAAAATAAGAAATGCGATGTTATGGAATTTCACCTGATATGTAGATGTAATTAAATATCCAAATGAAAGCTGACGACTTATCACAATCTTATGCCGGGGAAGGTTTGATTATAGCAAAATGACTGTAAATAGCCATGTCCGCAACCTGAGTAAATATGTTGAGTCTTAGGAAGAATTTACTCTAGAACGTTAGTTTTTAGAGTTATGAGTTTGATTGAAGAGTTTGGAATTTGTATCACGGTTGGGCCATCATAATTCAGATGTCCTTCAGTAAAGTTGAGGAGCTAGGGAACTTTAAATCGGAAATCTAACAACTCAGTCAGAACGTTAATACCAGAGGAAACTCTTAATATGAAGTCCCTTAGTATGTGATACGATATAATCAGTTTTAAGGGTTTTGATCAATATCTGGAAATGTTAAGCGACGGAGAGGTTTAATTAAAGTTAGGTCTTGTAAGGTTGTAAACATTATTTTTTACTTTTTTCAAAATTTTACCATTTTAGACCTTGAGTTTGAAAAGTGGCAGTAATTTACCTTGGAGTTTTGTACTTTTTACAACTTTGGTTCCTTCAACTTTAAAAGATATACAAGTAACCTTGCACTTTGAAAAGTTGACATAATTAGGGACAGTATAGTTATACTTTGATAAAATGACATATTCAGTCCTTCTAGTTATTAATTTCAGAAAGTTACGGATTTTATACCCCTTGCATGGATTATAATTACAAAACATGTCCAAATTGCCATGCAAGCTTATGTTAACATTTCAAAAGATCCAACTCTTGTTCATCAATTTCTTCATCCGTGTCTGCTAGCTAATCAGATTGCTCTGCTTGAAGTTGGACACCTTTCTTAGCTTGTTTATACAGCAACATTTTTTCTTTGTGATATGTAAAGTCTTTAACCCGGTTTGGCTTTCTGCATTCCTTAGCATAATGACCAAATTCCTTGTAGTTAAAACACTATATCCCAGACTGTTGCACTACTGGACTACCTATAGTTTCCCTAGCCCCAACAACATTTATTGCCCTCTGATTCCCAAACTGTCCAGTCTGATTGTCATTCTTGTACCTTGGAGTAGTATCCACATTCTTGTTCCTGGTGTTTGAGGAAGTTCTGAGGTTGTTGTTGGTAGGTTTGTAGAGTTTCTTGAAGTACTTTGCAATGAGAGCCAAATTCTTCTGCATATCTTTGTCCTTCTGAGCTTGTTCAGGATCACTGTCTTCTTCAGAAGCTGACTCAGATGGAGGTGTGATTGGTTTGGCTATCTCTTTGCCTTTGTATCTTGTAGCTGCATGAGATCTGGTTGGAAGTGAAGCTTTGGATGTTGGTGCATTTGATTTATGATGTTTTGGTGTTTGTATTAAGGATCTTGCATTGTTTGAGCAGTAGCAACCAAGTGCTAATGGGTTTATGCATTCTTGGCCCCTTTCTTTTAGCAGGGTTTCATTAACTTCCTTTTGGTATTGTTTCAGTATGTCAAAAGAGCTTTATGATATGTAAACTTCACCAACTTGTGTTGTTTGCTCACAATCGTGACAAATCTTGACCATTCTGGGTTGAAGTTGTTGAGAAATTGAACATTGACTTGCATGTAGCAACTGTCAAAATTGTTTCTGATCATTTCATTTTTTTTATTCATTTTGTAGAATTCTTGTGTAGTAAGACTCTTTTGTCTCTCCACGTGAGAGTGAATTGACCAAACTCCCAAAATAAGTTTGTTTGACTTCTTGAATATTGAAGGGATTTCACCTTGTTGTAACCTCTCGATGCGTCCCACATCTCTTGAGCTGTCTGACCCATGCATCAACAGTTGAAGTAGATTTCATCCCAATTCCGTCATATAAAATGGAATCGCTTATTTTTCAGATTCATAATGAGCTTTGTTCTCATGAGTCATATTCAGAAACACGTCTCGACTGATGTTTTTTTTAGAATTTCTGGAGAATCCTCTGTTTTCCGGAACAGCTGTGTTGTGACCATTGTTGGATTTTAAGGACTGTGAGAATGCACTTCCGTTAAAGGCATCACCATTTGGTCATGTAATCGATGTATCGTAAAAACCGTGATCGCCATTGTGCATATCGTCCTGTTGCAAGACATTGGTGGACGATCCTTGAACTGATGCCATTATGTTGTTGTGCATTTGTATGTCAGTTGTGGGATGTTGGCAATTGGAGTCGTCATGATGAATTATGAAGTGAGAATGGATTTGTCGGATCTTAAGCACGGTTAAAGTGATTGTGGTTGTGGGTTGAGTACAATTATGTTCACGGGTTTTTCAATTACTTGATTTTAACCGAGAGATGAATCGTATCTTTCCCGGGATTTTACAAAATCAAGAAAAACTCGTGAATGATTTGATTTGGAATTCAGCGAAAAATTCCAAAAATAATGAAAAGTGTCCCATAAATCATGGAAAACGATGTTTTTGCTTCGAAAAATCCTTAAACCAGTTAAAACGGACTTACGGATCAAAAGTTATGGCAGTTTTACTGAAACCCTTTTCGTCACACAAGTTTTCTAAAAAAAAAATCGTTCGGTTGGCTAGTTCGATCCTCTAGTTCGATCCACTAGTTCGATGGTCCTAGTTCGGTTGTCCTAGTTCGATGGTCCTTGTTCGAATGGTTATAGCTAGTTCGATCGAAGCTAAATCCGCTCGTTCGATTATGCTTGTTCGAATGAGCTTGTTCGAATGAGCTTGTTCGAATGATGCTTGTTCGAATGAGCTTGTTCGAATGATGCTTGTTCGAATGGTGCTTGTTCGAATGAGCTTGTTCGAATGGTGCTTGTTCGAATGATGCTTGTTCGAATGAGTTTGTTCGAATGAGCTTGTTCGATCCACAAGAAATGCCACTCGTTCGATGGTCGCTAGTTCGATGGTCTCTTGTTCGATCTTCGCTAGTTCGAATATGCTTGTTCGATTGCCCTAGTTCGAACCAAGCACACTACTCGTTCGAACCTTGTTGAAGTCGCTCGTTCGATCCTTGAGTATGTCACTCGTTCGATCAAACAAAAATGAAACTCGTTCGATCAAACAAAAAAACCACTCGTTCGATCAAAACAGAAAAACCACTCGTTCGATCCTATGGAGAAGATGCTCGTTCGATCCAAACTCGTACTTTGGACGTTTTTATCTTCTTTTGAACGTGCGTATGACTTAGCAACGCATGAAAGAACCACGAGGACACGCTATTAAGCCAAGTAACAAACTCGAACCACTAAGCTTACAAAAAAAACGAAAACCACGAAACTAACAAAAACAACAAAAAAAATACAAACACGAAATAACCACTAAAACTAACAAAAACTAAACCCACCCGTGGCGAATGATACCAATTGTTGATAACCCAAAATCACTTTCACTTCATTATTGAAACAAGAAAATAAGATGAGAAAATATGGAAGAAATTTAGAGAGAAGTTAGAGAGAGAAAGGTAGAGAGAAGAAAAAGATGGATGATTACTTGCAAAATTACAAATGAGAATTAACAAGAACCAACCCCCTCTCCATACTTGGAGAGGGGTATTTATAGTTAATACCAAGAGGCTTTCATGCCTTGGTATTTCTACGGGCCGGGCTCGGGATTACTTGGGCTTTCGCCCGATACTCGTGGACGGTTAGATTACATTTAAGAGCCCGTTTACACGTGATGACCTTATTACAACGTATATTAATTAGTGATCCGAGACCCTAATATAATTTGAACGAAATTCATTGGTTCGACTAATATATTGTGAGCTCAACACCCCCTATTGAAAATGGTCACCATCAATTAGTGTAGTAGCTTCTTCGAGAGTTTTCCTTCCTCCTTTAGTGGGTATCTTGGTGTTATGGGGTTATTTACAATTGTTCATATCCTACTTGAGGCTGCATAAACTTTTTCATTTTCCTTATTGATCTCTCCTTCTCGATTGTTCAGTTTGGTTCTTGTATAGTTGCCAGTCGGTAGAAAGTCTAATACTTCTTCCTCTAGATATTTCCATTATGCATTTTGAAGAGTTTTTTATTCTGCATTCTTGGATGGCCTTCTTAGCATCGGCAGCTGTCATGGTTGGAATGGCACCTCTTGAGTCAAGAATCTGTCGTGTTGGAACATCCAACCCATTGCAGAACAAAATTACCTCTTGCATCTCGGTTAAGTAGTGTTGACAACACTTCATCAAGATTTCTTTAAAGCGCTCCCCCTGCTTGAAAAAGGTTTCATCTAGTCTCTTGCTGGGAAGTTGTTGATTTCCTTCCATTTTGTTGCCATGTTCGACCAGGTTTGAGGGCATATTGTTCAAAAACTTAGTTTTAAGATCTTCCCAAGTTTTGATCAAACCAGTTGGTTCGTTTCTTAGCCAACGACTTGTGGCTTTAGTTAAGGATATAGGGAAGACTCAGAGCATTAGTTGATCCACAATGATATTAGGAACATGGAATAAGTCAACGATTTCAAGAACTTTTTCAATGTGTTCACTTGCATCCTCATTATCTGAACCGCTAAATGTGTTTTCTCGAAGCTCCTTAAGAAATTGGCCTTTCATTTCAAATTGATCTTTGTTATCAATTTTAGGCCTAGCAACTCCCGATCCATAGTCAGTTCGGGTTTTGCTCATGTATTGCTCCATGGTTTCCGCCATTGTTTCTGTTATTTCTTCTTTCGAGTATTCTTGGTCAGAAAGTAGATTGAAATCAGGTGATCTCAATTCGTCAAGACTTAGCGACTTAAAGTGTCTCCTAGATGATCGAAATTCTCGTTCAGGTTCTTTGTAAGGTGTGAATAGTTTGTTTGTTGAACTCCTTGTCATGCACTACCTGAAACAAGGGATAAACAATCAGTAGGATGGGCTCTTTTAGGATAGAAATATTTTTAGCACGGAAATAAAATGATAGAACTTAGGATCTGATTCTGTTACAGATGATTGATACGTCGTATCCAATGGAAGTGGATACGCCGTATTAATCTTTTGAATTGAATACGTTGTATTGGACAGAAGGTTGGATTGTCATATCCAATGAAGTGGAGTACGCCGTATTAGTTATCAACCGAACAGTGTGTACGAAAACAATTAAATACAGATAAATTAAACACAAATTATACATGCAAATAATTAAAGACAATTATACAAATATTACAAGAATTATTACAAGATATATACACTAATTTAAATTACACTAATCCTAAGGGTTAGATCTAATCTAATGTTAAAAACCAAATTATCAAATAAAAATCAAGATTAATTTTCACTCCCCGGCAACGGCGTCAAAAACTTGATGTGTCATTATGTGGTGTATATTTTATTGATTCAAGTTTAAAATTTATATTTTGCCGACTAAACCAAAAACAACACTTTAATGGGAGACTTGTACCTCAATCGGTATAGTTTTTCGTGGTAAGTAGGGTGTTCGAACACTTGAATGTGCAGGTAAGGGTGGAAGGGGTTTCACACTCCTTCCACTCAACACCACAAGCACAGGAAAGGCACGTAGGTTGGTTATGTAGGGTTATAATTAAATCTTATAAATTTAATTAATATTTTGGTTTATCTAATCTATGTTAATTCTATTCTATTCTAAACGTATGTTAGTCTAATCCTAATTCTAACGGGAAAAGGGGGGTTTTTAGCCTGAGAGACTGGCACGGTTTGGTTGGTGACTACAAAAAATTCAAGACACTTTAACCCATGCAAGCTAATTAACAAAAGATAAAAGGGCGGCCGAGCCTTATGATAGAAAACTGTATTAACCATTAGTAATCCGATTAGAAAGTTGGTTTGTTTATTAAGTGCAATGATTTCTTCTCTCGAGGCGGCATATCATTCTTAAGACTTAGGCCTTACATCATCCTAAGACTTAGACACATTAATTCTATCACAATTAAAGCATCCGCATAACTCATCCTTATTTGCTGATTATAATCTATCTTAGGGATTAAAGCAATGGTGATCTTGTTAAACCCTAGCTCATAGAGACTTTACCCACTTACCGCTTAATGGCAATTTATACACTAGTAGTCCACTTGTCCAATGTAACACCCCCATTTCTACAATATAGCAGCGGAAGCTAATCTGGGGTATTACTTCATGGAAACAACAATCATAATCATAGAAAACGACCCAAAAGAGACGTTTGTTCAAAAGATACGTTATCATTCATTTCAAATTAGAGTTTTACAAAGGCAGGTCCCAAAATCTAGTTACATACAGTGTGAATGATAACAAGTTTTAGCCATCTTCATGTCCATGCCACTCCATGCCGTATATTGCTCAATAACCTGAGATAAACATGTTAAAAAGTCAACACAAAGGTTGAGTGAAATTCATAGGTTTGATAAACAGTTTGAATACAAGTCATAGTGTAATAATTGTACAAACACAATTATTATGAAAATGTTATTGTTATGATCTTGGGTCACGTTATTATATACCAGTTATTGTAATTATTGCAACAGGAATGCATTTATCATATAACGTTGTATTATGGTTTTTATTGTCTTGTTTGGTCGGTTTGGTCTTGTTTGTATGTATAGTCTGGTCTATAAGCTCATGGCACACAAACTGACTAGTGTATTTTATATACACTAAAATGATGTGATATATATAGATATTATATATATAATTTTTATATATATATTTTATATATATATATATATATATTATATAGAATATATATATATATAAATAATAATATATATAGATAAAATGGCCTCAGTTGTTGGTAATTTCCATATAACTATGAAATTCTAATATAGTGTGGTTTGGTTACCTATCCGGCTAAACAAACAGGATTCGTCAATCCCGTTAGATCTATCCACAATATTTGCGTTCACCAAAAGTGATTACTGGTTCCATGGTAATGAGGTACTTTTGGCATATGTAACCTTAGACAGTTGTTGTAATAGTTGTATCAGGATAGCATATATAAACTTCGTAAAAAAACAATTGTATTCCTGGTTTAAGCTTGTATAAGTCTTTAAAGTTATCACATTGTAGTTAGATAAACAAGTATGTATAAGAGTTTGTATCATGCTTGATCCCCCATTGCGGGGTTATATTATCTATGTAATTTATTAGTATTGGAGTGGGGATGAATCTAACCTTGTGTGGGTGGTGGGTGTCGGGTGGTGGTGGTGGGTGCGAGGAGGTGTGGGGGTGGGGGGGGGGGTGTGTGGCCGAGTGTGCGGCGGGGTGCGGGGCGAGGGGGCTGGTGTGTGGTGGAGATGTGTGGTTGGTTGAGTGTGGGGTGTGGTGGGTGTGGGTGGAGGGGTGCGGCTTGAGGGGCGGGTGTGAGATGGTTTTGTCGGGTGGGGGGTGGGTGTAGGGGGGTGGGGTTGGTGAGAGGGGATTTTGACTAAGATTGGGTTGGTGAGTGAGGTGGATTGTGTGGGTGGGTAGGGCGGAGGAGGGGTGAGGGGGGGTATTTCTGAATTGTGTTACCTTTTTTTTCCAATCTTTTTTTTTAGATTTCTTTCTTCTTTTAGATTTTCTATTTTTTATTAGTTTTTTTTTTATTCTTTTAGATTTGTTTTTTCTTTAATGTAGTAATTATTCTGAAATGAAAGCTGACGACCTTATCACAATCTTAACCAGGTAATGTTGATATAATAAATGATAGTAAACAGCCACGTCAGCATCAGAGTAATTATGTTGAGTCTTAGGAAGATTGTACTCTAGAACTTTGGTTTAAGAGTTATGAGTTTGATTGAAGAGTTTGGAATTATTGTATCACCGTTCGGGCCATCATAATTCAGAAGTCATTCAGTAAACGTTTGAGGGATAGCTAGGGGCTCTTTAAAATGCGTTAAACCCAACACTCTGTCAGAATGTAATACCAAGATGAATCCTCTTAATATTGAAGCTTCCCTAGTATTGTGATACGATTATAATCGGTTTTTAAGCGTTTAATCCTATCTGGAATTGTTTAAGCACGAGAAGCGTTAATTAAAGTTATGTCTTGTAAGGTTTTAAACATGATTTTATACTTTTTCAAAATGTTACATTTTAGACCCTGGGGTTTGAAAAATTGCAAATAGGCCCTTGGAGTTTGCATTTTTATGACTTTGGTCCTTCAACTTTGAAAGATATACCAAGTAAACCTTGGACTTTGAAAAGTGACATAATAGATCCCTGGAGTTATAACTTTGATAAAATGACACTTTTAGTCCTTTTAGTTATAAGTTTCCGAAAGTTACGATATATACCCCTTGCATGGATTATAATTACAAAACATGTCCAAATTGCCATGCAAGCTTATTTTAACATTTCAATAGACATTTATAAACTAAAATATGAAGTTTTAATGCAACACAAGTTTAAAATAACGATTCGTTAAGCTAGGAAGCAAAACGGGTCAAATTAGGGTTTCAAAACGTAAACACGCGGGTTTTAAGTTCAAATTCCTTCATTAATCAATAAAGTGGTTATTTTAACATTAGTTAAGCATGCTAGGATAGATTATAACAATATTTAATCATTATGACATTTAGTTTTAAGAAAAACACGAAATTAGGGTTTCGGGTGTACGGTTTTGGATCAAAACGGAAAATAAGCATGAATTGAGTTATGAAACTTTAACAAGAGTATATTTAGGATCATATGAACATTATAAGGGTGTAGTAGCAGAAGTAGAACATTCAAAACCTGGGTTTGAGCTTCAAGGAGCAAAAATGGTGGAAATGGGTCGTTTCGGGTAGTATTTCCACTCGTACGCCTTGTATCTTCACTCCGAGGCTTCAATTCTTCAGGGCTTCACTTCTTGAACTTCTTTAATGATTCTAGGATCATAAGGGAGCAAAGTATTGCTGCCAATTGGGTTGAGGAGAGATGAGATGTGGTTGCGAGTATGATTGAAACACCAAGGGCTATTTATACTATTTTGAGGATGAGGAGGTTAAGGAACCCTTAGCTTCTATTCTTGACACATAGGAGGGCTAATATGTGATGTGTATAATCTAGAAAAGCAAGTGTGGGGGTCTAGGAAAGTAGAGTGAAGTGTTGGATGGCCTTGGTGCTTGCCGCAGCTGAAAAGAAGAAAAAGAAGGTGATGTCCTCAACTTTGAATCCAAAAGATATGTTTATTATGCTTGCAACTGCATAATCTTCTTAAGGTGCATGTGGATGAGTCATGGAGGTGCTTGCACATGGGTTGGGTTTTAAAATGGGTTAAAATGAAGGAAAATAAGCCGCGGGTCTGTTTTGGACTCGGCATGGTTTTCACAAGTTTTCTTTGCTTAGATTTCGTATATAACGATCATGGATGGTTAGAATATGTTACCAAGGTCTGTATATAAGTTTATTAGCAAAGGTTTGCATTTGGTTTGGGTTAAAACGGGTTTAAATTGAAGAAATGAGGTCGCGGGTACCATTTGGTATGGTTTAGGGTTTTCGTGACTTTCTTTGCTTATAATTCGAATGTTATTGATTGGAAATGATGGAATACAGATCATAGGACTTATATAATTAGGTGTATTTAATGTGGTCTTGATAGTTGGTCTTGAGTTATATGGATGTTGATGTATTTGAAATATATAAGTCGGGGCTTGTGGATTTTGGGGCGTGTTATACTTGGTGGGTTTTTTAGTTTGTAATTCTTGTACATTGTTGAAGAAAGGATGGTTAATGATAGATAAAGGTTTGTAAACTCATTTTATGGGTTTACAATGACTCTTGGTTGCTTACCTGAGAATGAGATCGTCTGAAATGAGGTTAAAGGGTCAATTCATAATTAGGGCACAATTAGGGTTTTCTGGATTTGTTTCTTGTATAATTGAAGTAGAATGATGAAATGATAATGGATTATGATTGATAATGTTGTAATTTATGTTATTATAACTTATTTAAGTATTGGTTTAGGTTTACAATGGATAAAAATCAAGAAACGGGTCATGGTTTAGAAACTAGCTCGATTTTTGGGTTTAGGGTTTTGAATTAGGGTTTTGAGTATAAAAAGATGTATGAAAGCTTATGAATTGAATAATTAGGGTTTACACCTTGTAAAATGAGTGTAGTAGCTTGCTTAAGTGGTGGTGAAGAAATTAGAATGAAAACGGAGGTAAAACGGCTATTTTAGAGATCATGCTTAATGACTTGTACAGAGCTTTTAGAGATTTGTACTTTGATTTGAAGGGATTTTATATTTCAAATGAGATATTATATTGCTTATACATATGCTTTAGTAGCTTGTGCATTCACTTTAGATATTAACCCTTCATGAAATTAGGGTTTTAGAGGCATACGATAACGGTTTAAAGCCCGTTTAGATATAACATTGTGAATGGTACATTATAGGAATAATGTACTTTGTAATAATGATATTATGATATTGACTTGACATGTTATGATAGGATTGTCATAGATAGGTTGCGTGAGCTCGTCTACTTTAGTTATGACATACTGAGATATTGACAATGCAAGTAATGTAATGTAATTAATGCGAAAAAACATTTCCGTATAATTGTGATCATAGTAAAATAGATTGATTATGCATTTGATGAAAATTATGGGTTGTTATAGTCTCCACCCCTTACAGAAATCTCATCCCGAGATTTAATTGAAAGTTATAGTGAATAGATGTAGGTACTGGGCATGAATTTGATTTTTATGTTAGGTTAATCAAGGTCACAAGTCCACGTGTGTGATGCATTTATAATTATGTTACGTACCATAATTATAGTTACCTCCTTTCACACGTCTACTTATTTTCAAGATCATACCTCTTGATGATAGTCAATAGAATTTCTCTAGATCCTGATAGAATCTGGGTGAATAAAATACTTCGATTTACGGAACCTGTGGGTTATGGCCTACTTCTGCTATGCCACTCTAATCGTAAAGAATTGTTATTCGTTAACCTTTAAAAGTCAACATCGAATAAGAATGCTATCACAAGTCTTTGTCAAAATTTTCATACCTAGTGGTATTGAAATCATTTGACTTTGCATAGATTCTTGTGTGTTTCCTTGTTATTACGTTGCAGAATATAACAGAGAATTTTAGTATACGAAGATTATGGAATGAGTGATGTTAAGGAATGATTATGAATTTGTAAGAGAGTTGTTAATCATGTGAGATACAGATTTTTGAAATGAACAAATGATGAAGGTAATGATGATAATGAAGATAATGATGATAATGATTAAGGGATTGTTTATACAAACGGATTGAAAGAAACTTGTTTGTACATATGTTATATACTTAAGCCTACTTATTTATAATTAGTCACTTACAAAAAGAAGCGTCCAACTCCTTGTAACTGAGAATTTATAAATTCATAGTTCAGAGATTTATAATTTCCTTATTCAAATGAAGAAGCATTCTAATTCATTTCAATAAGATGATCATAAATCGTCTTACCTAAACATAAAAACATGATATAGAAACGGTAATGTGTAGAAAATGATATGATCATGAATGGTTAGATAGTATTGAGATGTTGATTGTACTAAAGCCCATATAATCGAGGATGAAAATTTATGTTGCAAAGGTATGAGGAGAGTATTCAGAGTTTGAACATGATAGAATTGACAAACAATGTCGAGTTTTGATACCACCAGATAACAAGATGTAACGGAATTATCATTTTATTATTTCATGGATAACTTTACATACGAACTTTATTATGAAAAAAGAGTTTGTATTATTCTAAGTACTTGTAGTAGGATGATAAAGTAACAAATGACAAGATTGTAGCTTGATGATTATGGTTTTTAGATTGAAGAAGATTATGATGAGAGTTGAATATCCTCGAGAGTTGTTTCTAGGATAGAAATCCTAAAGTGAACAAAAGCAAGCTTGTTTCTAAGTATGCTTTCCTGTGACCTTGTTGTTTGCTTTTGAGCACCGATTCGCATAATGTCCCTTCTTTCCACAGGCATTACAAGTTACGGATACCGTTTGTAGATTGTTTCTAGTGGTTTTGTTTCTGCAGTTCTTGGTCAGATGACCTACTCTGTTGCAAGTCCGGCACTTGACAGTACAAGGACCTATGTGATGTAGGGTGCATCTTTCACACAAAGGACGGTTTCCAATATATCCATTGGTGGCAGTATAAATCTTGAAGGTTTCTTGTCTTCTATTCTGCTGTCGGTGGTAATCATTGTTACGGTTGTTATTGTTGTAGTTATTCTGATAGTTGTTGTTATTGATGATGTTCCCTTTATCCTCAAGCTTTCGTTTGTAATCATTGGTTTCTTGCACGGAATCACGCTTTATTATCTGATCCATTAATCTCTGGGATATGTTGATGGCTTCCTCCAAAGTTTGAGGCTTCGAGGCAGTAACGTTTCCTTCAATGCTTTGCGGTAGTCCCCCGATGAAAGCTTCCATAAGTTTCTCAGAATTCGGCACCATGTTTGGACATAAGATTGTTAATTCTTGGAATCTTCTAATATAAGTCTTGAGATCACTTCCATTTATAGTTAGACCATAAAATTCATCTTCCATTTTCTTGATCTCAGTTCGAGGACAGTACTTGTTTATCAGAAGCCTTTTTAACTCAGTCCAGGTGATTTGATTAGCTTGCTCTATTCCCATAGGCTGGGCATGTGCATTCCACCAGGACAAGGCATCATCAGTTAAAGTACCAGTAGCAAATGTTACTCTGTCTTCCTCGGCACACTTGCTACGAGAAAACACTGACTCAGTACGTTTAAACCAACGGATGAGGTCAACAGCTCCTTCTGTACCATTGAAGTAGGAAGGTTGACAGTTTATGAATTCTTTGTAGTTTCCTCTTTTTGCTACAGGAATTTCTCTGGGTTCAGTGTTCCTATTAGAATTGTCGGAATTTGCCATGGCAGCAGCTTGTGCTTTCAGAGCTGAGGAGATGCCATCATTAATCAGTTGCCGGATGGCATCCAAAGTTATGACTGGTGTTTCAGATGTTGACGTCCTTTTGGGAGGCATTCTATCAACATAAGAGAACATGTAGTAAGAATGACATCACAAGTTTAGAAAGGTAATACTTTAAAGAAAATGTGATGCTTAAAATGCTTAGAGAAATGCTTATTTTTGGATTTTAAGCACTTAGAAGTTATGGTATGATTCATGAAGACGGAGATAATGATACAAATGATGGAGATGATGATGGAAGAAAGAGATAAGTTGGAAACAATAAGGTATGAAACGGGATTTCCTTTATAAATAACTTGCCTTTTTACTATACATAGTCAAGATTTGACATGAGTTTTTATTTATACCACACATCCCGTGGCTTAGGATAAAGCTATAACTAGTTTAAGAGTTGATGATTTCGAGCTGGTAGATGACATCCTAAAGATCTTCCTCATTTGTTTGGTGATAAGCTTGGGTTTTCTCAATGATCCGTTCAAGATCAGAAATTTTGTAGTGAGCAAAGGCAATCTTATCCTTTTGCCCTAACCGTTTCTTTTGAAGTTTGATAATCTGAGTACGGATTTCCTTGAGTTCAGTCTTTAGTTCGTTACCATTAATACGTCCTTCTTCCATTTTCTCAATGCGGTGAAAAGAGAGTTCTTCTAAGTAATTCAAAATATCTTCAATTTGTTCCTCCTGATGCTTTAGATACATCTTAATTGAACATTTTCCTATTTCAAATATCTGAGGAGGGTAGGTGTATAAACTGAGGAAGATGGTGATACTAAATTATAAATTTGATTCCGAGATGAATTAAATAACGTAGTTGAGGAAGAAGATAGAGAATGGATTTGCTTCTTAGGTGGTAGTAGTTCTTCAGGAACAAAGAAATATCGAGGATCAAATAGTAATGATGGTGGTAATATCGAAGATGGAGTCAAAATAGCTGGTGAAGCAATAGGATCTGGTGATAAAATAGGTGATTCCTTAGCATAAAATGCTTGTTACGCCTACCAAAAATGGATTATTGTAGAAAGATGAGAATACTGGTGGGATCATATTATCTGTAGAGTTTTTCGAAGAGTTAAAAGAACTGCTTCCTGATGAAGCTGGGAAATAATCCGGTGAAACCGAAGTATAGTTAAGAATATTTATAGAGGATAAATGATCCTCAAATATCGGAAGTAGAGCGGTTGGGATGAGCACATCGTTCTGTTAACAACCCAGTCGTAAATAACATAAGTTATTTATGTAATAGTATAATAGATATGTATCTTTACATACTTGTTCCGGAATGTAGTGGCACGGAGGACTTTGATGGCTGAAAAAGAAATGTGGTTATAGTTAAGGTTTTGACCTTGTTCTCTATAACCATGGCGCTGATACCAATCTGTAACACCCCCATTTTTACAATATAGCAGCGGAAGCTAATCTGGGGTATTACTTCATGGAAACAACAATCATAATCATAGAAAACGACCCAAAAGAGACGTTTGTTCAAAAGATACGTTATCATTCATTTCAAATCAGAGTTTTACAAAGGTAGGTCCCAAAATCTAGTTACATACAGTGTGAATGATAACAAGTTTTAGCCATCTTCATGTCCATGCCACTCCGTGCCGTATATTGCTCAATAACCTTGAGGAAAAACATGCTTAAAAAGTACAACGCAAAGGTTGTTGTGAAATTCTAGGTTTGTTAAACAGTTTGAATAAGTCATAGTGTAATAATTGTACAATAACAAATTATATGAAATGGTTTATTGTTATGATCTTGGGGGTCACGTTATTATATACCCGTTATTTGTAATAATTGCAACGAATGCAATTATCATAGTAACCGTGTATTACTGCGTTATTGTCTTGTTTGGTCTGTTTGGTCATGTCTTGTATAGTATAGTCTGGTCTAAGCTCATGGCACACACCTTAAGCAATTTCCACACATACTTTTATATCTATAACCCTTCTTTATCTTAGACAAGATCTATATAATACTTGTCAATTTCAGATCATACATAATTCATTTGCACTCTCACAATGCCTTTATCATTTTCTTGTCAACCCCAAGTTGACAACTTATCCAAGTTTTATGCCAATGCATCATTTTAGTCCACTCGACTCTTCCGCGCATAAACCTTACATAGGTTTATCCTATAACATATTCAATAATCTCATTGTACACATCAAACGCGTTCTCATATATTTACATGATTTTAATCATGTTTTACAATTCATCTGCGCATTTTATATCTTTAAAAGATTCTAGCGCAACACTTTTATCTAATACATTTATCCAATTTCGCTATCGCGACTTACTCGACACGTTTCTTTATAACATGTCTCAACATTATTTTAATAATTTCACATTCAATTTCATAGGCAAGTCTTCTCAATATTTATATGTCCAAGTTCAACGTTAGACATATATTACGATTAGGCCATACATTGGTCATACATCGCAATCAAATCCCATTCGCTTAACTCAATGTCTAACACTACGTGTTACGACAATTTCTAATCATGCTTTATTACCAATCATAAGCATATTACACTTATTAATACCTCGCTATCGCATTATAATTTTCATGTTTTCTAAACAACATGATTTAACATACCTCAACTATTCATCTAATTAAAATGCATATAAGCATCTAATTTCAATACATAATCAATTTTAGCTTTAAGCAACATTTCATAGTACAAACTTTTATACAATCACTTGCCTTTATTCACATATTTTCATTATGACTTATCTAAAATGAAATTTCATGCATTTTACTTAGCATCAAATACTTCATAAGCTTGCACCATCATACACAACATGTTCTACTTAGACATATAATAACTACCATAGACTATACATCATATAGATATATATTTTCGCACTTAACACTTCTCCAATTAGTGTTTTACATTCTTAGCCACAATCAAAGATCATTTAGTCTATGGTAAAATAATATATCTCACATTGCATATTCATTCTATGTCTAAGCATCATCATAATCAAAGCCGCAAGTACTAACTACCTTATAACTAAGGCATTTACTTTCCACACTACTTTATACTTACGACAATCGCATCTACGAGTGGTCTAAGTTTAAGCAACCTATAATGGAAACCTGCTTCTCTTAGACCGAAGCTCTGATACCAAGTTGAAACGCCCCTTTCTCAACTTTAAATTTTACCAAAAATTAAAAACGTTTCTCGGAAAAAGCATGACCTTTATGACCTTGTGTCACTCCTTGATAAACTGACATAAACACATTACCATTCGACCCTTAAATGTATCATCAACATAAAGTAGACTCAATGGGATTCAAAATGATGGGTGGCACGCCTTCTAACTCTTTATGATATAAGAGATATGACTTTCGAAGATTGGCCAAAAACTGCCAAACCCATCATGTGCACTACAAAACCCCTCTTGTGTACTAAAATACTTTCTTGTGCATTAAAGGACCTTCTTGTGCACTAAAGGACCTTCTTGTGCACTAAAAATCCTTCAATGCACTAATTTCTCAAAACGACCCATAACCTATTTAAACATGAAATCAACTCTTTAGACATATATTTAAACACATGAACACCACATTAAACTAGAGATATATCATATAAATTGTTTCCTAAAACTCTTGACCCGTTTGACCCAAAATGAGTTAAAATGGACCTTGTCCCAAACACCCCTTTTTCTGCACACTCCTTTTGTGCACTTTGACCTATTTTTCTGGAAAATGGCCTTTATAACATGACATAACATCAAAACTTCAAGAATTCATTAAACGAATATATTACATCATTTCCATACTCGTTTGTGGTCTAAATGACCCCAAACATATACTTTGCGGGGTTGCCAAACACCCCGTTTTGACTCGTTCTACGTTCCTCTTTTGACCCATTTGCATACATTTTTATACAAGACCATACAAAAGACCTTGACACTTGACAAGTACATTTACAAACCAATTTACTTTACTTTGGGGTTCAACATCGATTCGAGCTCGGCTACTAACACTTACCTTATATGCATAATCCAACATATAATCTTTTAAGCCATGCGCCTTATTACAAGGCCTTACCTTCTTTACATTAGACCTACAAAACATTAAACATCTAAACCATAAGCACGAGGCTTAGTAAGTAAATGGCAATAACATGACATTATACATCATTCATCACATAAGCATCATTCTTATCCTTCATTAGTCCATAAGACTACATTCATCAAATTACCTTATTACACATTGAACACATTACATCTTATCATTCAAATCATTACATACCTTAAATGTTTCAAATTAGACTTAACCACATCCTTTGCTAGTTTTGCCAAACTAGCCTCAAATCTACTATAATCTAAGCCCTACACCAAGGCAGCCTAAACTATCCCTTACATTAACCACATAACACATATATGGTAAAATCAATATAATTTCACATTATAACCAGTTTACTTACCTTGAATCCAAGCTAATAAACATAAGCGTTATCACCATCATCTTCAATCCTTGGTTCTTACTCAAAATCATTACAAGCACCTATTTTTTATATTAATACAAATACAATTAACAAGGGTTTACACAACCTATTATGCATACCCATCATTAGCTCTAATCATCACATGATCATATCTTGATCATATTATGAATCTCTAATTACCCAAATTAATCATAAACCATTATAGGAACATAAGTCCTAAACCCTTAACCATCTTAAATCATAACTAAATCCTAAAATTATATATGAACAATCTTGTATCATAACCAAAATTGACCAATTTATCCATAAATCAATTAATTTACCTTAACCCATATTCATAAACACCTTTATATAGGGTTTAGAACATCAATTACCCAAAACCCCCAATTTGGGTTACATGAACCCTAATTCGTAATTCTTCAATTAACTAAAGATATGGATTACTTACTTGGGTAGGATCATTACAATAAACTTATATCTTGATTTAGGACCTCAATTAACCTTTAAACCATCACTAGCAATTATCTCATCTTTTCCCTATTTTTTCCCTTCCCTTAGCACACACACAACACCAGAAACATATGAGTATGTGAAAGTTCCTAGGATTATTCTAGGATTAGATAGGTACAAGTTTTCCTATATGGCAATAATGGTCCTCTAAGTCTTATTCTTCATAGATTGGCCACATTAACTTATGTAGCACATTTACCATTTGAAAACTTTAGTCCTTCAAGTCATATTCTTTTATAAGTATGACACACACAGGAGGGCTTCTTTCTTTTCACCCTTTTTCCATACATTTCTTTTTATTCTTCAACCCCTTCAATGCTTACCAAGACATCAAACTTATAAAAGTCTTAGTCAAACTATTCTAATGGCATTTTCGTAAATAAATACTTAAAATAGGTTTTGGGGTGTTACATTTATGAGATGTACCCAAAACATTAAAAGGATTTGTTTTTAAAAGCTCTCCCTCAGAAATTGATCCACATAGAATGACATTGTAAGTACCACACTTTTGAAAATTTATTTGAGGAAGGGAGTGTTGAACACACAATTTTAACAAATACTAATTTTTATGGAAAGATACCACAAATTATATTGTAGACAATTTGACATTGAAATGTCCTTTTTGGAAAATTGTGTTCAACGATTTATAAAAACCATGATAGAAGACTTCTCTTCTATTTATAGAGTAAGCGCACTGAAACGTACACTTCCTTTTTACATTCGGGTCCGAGTTATGCATTGAAATGTACATAAGTCATAAAGAAAATTTAGAAATGGCATGTTTTGAAAGTATTTGAAACTCTTGGTCGAACTTCATTTACACGCCCGTGTCGATGTTAATCAACATTTCTAGGTACGTAGATGTTATCGATTCCAAGAGACATGTTGAGAAGATTCTTTTTGGTATTTTTGAAATTTTTTGATTTTATATTTTGTTTTTATAGATTTTATATTTTTGTATTTTCTTTTTGTTGGTTTTATATTTTTGTATTTTCTTTTTCAAAAATATTTATAAATCAAAATAAAGAGAAAAACAAAAATATTTACAAGCAAAGTTTCCATCAGCAGTGACAGTTGTTGCTAGAGTTGAAGTAGATGAAGTTGAATATGGTTGTTGTTGACATTTATCGGGTGCATCAGCAGTAGTAACAGCGGAATACTTTGAAACAACTTGATTTTCTTCATTTGAAATATTCGTCGAACAAATGACTGAATAGACTTTTCAACTCTATCATTAACGTCATGACTATCATGTCTGCTGTAACCAGACAACACACACAACATAATGAAATTTCAAAATAAGCAACTTGACAAAGATGACTTTCAAGAAGATGGATCCATGACAGCCTTTTGGGTGGTAAATAACCAGTTTTAGAAGTTCATCAATTCACAATTTACTTTGGATTATGATAGTCAAATGACAGACAAGTAATTTGTTGAATACACTAGAATCGAGGTTAAACACTTCAGAGATACGCTACTCCAACACATGAGTAATGTCATAAAGTCCGTTGCTGAAAGAACACGTCATTAAAGATAGTATGATAGAAGGGTGAATAAAAGACAGTTGCAGACGCAAGAGAGTAAGATTGATACGGGTAAAGCAGTAGATGCTAATTTAGTTGTCATAGAAAGCAGTGGAACAGAATCAGAAGTGAAAGATGACAACAGCAGGTCAGGGAATGATACAGATGCTGATGATGTAGATATCAGACCCATTTATGACGAAGAGCCACTGGCTGAGGTATAATTGATTACTGAATGTAATATCTTTGCTACAGGACAACATCATACTAAGCAACCTAAAATCGTTAATAAAGGTAGGGTTGACCAGTATACTGAACAATGTCAAGTTAAAAGTCCTATGCTTAATTCATCACCTGATAACCAGACAACTGACAACTCAAAACAATCACTCGAGTCTGAAAATATTTTACTCAAAAAGACCGTTGCACAATTTCAAAAAGATTTTTCAAGAATGGAAGCACAATGTATTGCTCTCGAACTTAAATATCAAAATCAAGCTTTAAAACCAGGGCAACATGGTCAAATTTTGAATGAAGTATAAAAGCCAAGATTAAAAAGGAAATTGATGTACTTGAAACAATGAACATCGAATTAGAACATAATGTGGCTAAATTACGTAAGGAAAATGAGACTTTGAAAAAGCACTACAAATATTTATATGATTCTATTAAAATTACGAGATCTAAGACTATAGAATAGACAACTTCTTTGCTTGCTAATAATGCTGATTTAAAAGCTCAGATTCAGGAAAAGGTTTTTGCAATTGCTGCTCTAAAAAATGACGTAAGGAAGTTAAAAGGAAATAGTGTAGATACTAAGTTTGCTAAAACATCAGTCTTGGGGAAATTGGTTTTACAATCACTAAGAAAACAATTAGTTACTAGACAACCGAATGCGTTTAAATCTAAAAGACCTCAAATGTCAAAACCACGGTTTACCTCCCAAGTTGATGTGAGTAACAATTTGTCAAGACCAGTAACTCAACACTATTTGCCTAAGAGAAGAGAATCCATTTCTGCAAAACCTAATCATATGATTGCATCTAGCGAATCTAGGGATAGTTCTAAGAACATGCCAAGATTTAGTTCAAATGACATGGTTCATAATCACTATCTAGATAAAGCTAAGAAAAAGACACAAGAAAGAGATAGGAACTCAAAAACTAATGTGATACCTTCTGCTAGATTTCAAAGCACTGCTGATGGTAGCAAACCAAAACCTAGGAGCACTAATCACTCAACTAGGAGTTTGCCTGTATCTAAGAGTAGTTGCGTAACAATAACGGCTATGCCCAAAGCAGATTCTAAGAGTTCTAGTTCTTTCTCAGATTCCAAACACTTTGTTTATTCTACATGTCATAAGTGTGTCTTTAATGCAAATCATGATGCTTGTATAACAAAACTCCTGAAAGAAGTGAATTCACATGCTAAGATTAAAGCCCATAAGACCAGAAACAGTAACAAACCCGTAGATCAAAAGAGTCATACTCAAAAACCTGGTAGGCAGATCTTTACAAGACATAGGTTTTCTCCTAATAAGACTTCTGCTATGTATGAGAAAACATCTCCTAGATCTGATCTTAGGTGGAAACCCACGGGTAGAATTTTCAAATCTGTTGGTCTGGGGTGGATTCCTACATGGAAGTTATTCGATTCTTATACAAGCAAGGATGACTGTGAACCCACACATGGTTCAAATGTAGATATCCCTAATATTCGTGAAAGTAAAGAAACTATGGATTTAAGTGCAGGTTCATTAATCAATGTTCAGAAAGAACAAAGTCTTGATTTAAGTGTAGGTACCTTAAGTAATGTCAACAAGGAAAATCTTAGAGTATGGTTGCTAAAAAGCTGATATCTCAGAAACCATTGTCAAAGTGGATTCACAAATGATGATACAGACAATGGCGTTAGATCATAACAGTTCTGACCTCGTTCCAAAATGTTCGACAATGGTACTTGAACAAGACAATTCAAGTCTCGATCCCTAAAGTCAAGAAAATGTTCCTCAAGAAGCTGAGACAGTAACAA
>BQNB010037082.1:42500-49685 GCA_026074375.1 Tanacetum coccineum | reverse complement strand
GCCGTACCATTACACATGGGCTTCAGCCCAACTAAACAGATAACAAGCATGACTGGCCAAAACTAAGCCTAGAACCACACTGGCACGGCCCGGATGCAACAAGGCGGACGCGGATCGGTTACAAGCCACTTTCGTAGACCAACTAGCGTCTGGGAAAGGGGATCCGCGTCCACCAGTCGTGATTGCCGCGAACCCTTGCTCGACAAAGGTCTCACTCCGGCCACTACAATTGTAGGCGAAATACTAGAAAACCCTAGTACTAGACCCTCTATAAATAGGGGCCATTTGACACACCAAAAGATATAATTCTCTGACTCCTCCAAATACACACACATACTTCTGACAACATGATTTCTTACTCTCACGCTGGAGTCTAATCGTGGGGTCCGTCCCCACGGTAAGGCTAATGGTTTTCTTTCATTGTGCAGAAAATCATCCTAATCACTTGGTTTAGTACAAGATCCATCCCGAAGTAAGCTTGAAGATTCATCCCAATAAGCAATCTTAGCCCATCTCATACCCTGTGACATATTTTGTACTAACAAGTTAGCGCCATCCGTGGGACCCGTACACAACTACGTTTCCTAAAATACTTATCATGAGTGGACCAGCGGAGCTCAATATCACCCCACCCACGTCTACCGTGTGAAACACAGTGGGAAGAGAGAAAGAGCAAACCTCAAAAAATCCAGATAGGCCCGCGTCTGACGCAGCCCTTCGAGAATACTGTGATAAGCATTATCATCAGTTGTTACCAATAATAGCTAAAAAAGTTCTCAATGAGAAAGTGCAACAAGAAAAACTGAAAGAAGTAAAAGCTCGACTTAACTTCGAAGGATGCTCCAGAAAAACCTCAAAAATCCAGGAAGTATCACAACACTCTGAGTCAAGAACTCTGAACTCAAGAGACCTCAGGAGGAGGCTAAAGTCCAGACGCTCCCGCAGCACGTCTAGAAGTCTGGAACCGACCAGCGTTTTTTCCAGGATACGGCGAGACAGATCTACATCACCTAGACGCAGGCAGGGAGATAAAAGAAGAAGGGACGGAGATGTGTTCCAGAGGCTGGGGGATAGAGGAAGAAGTTTGTCCGCACATTCAAAAAGCCGCTACCAGGGTTCCCGTCCACGGAGAAAGAGCCGCTTTCAGAAAGTGGAGACAGTGAAGGGGGACATTGGAAGTCAAAGTTGAGAAAACAAAGGTCAAGCATCGAAGAGGAAGATCTATCTCAACCATGGACATGCGAGGAAGCAGATCCTTTCACCCCTCGAATCCGCTACTTCGAACTCCTAAAAAAGAGCCGAATGCCAAATAATGTCAAAACATATGACGGATGTGATTATCCGGAAGATCACTTGAAAATCTTTCAAGAAGCTGCAAAGGTAGAGGGCTAGGTAATGCCGACATGGTGCCACATGTTTATTTCTACACTCACTGGGTCCGCTAGGGTATGGTTTAACGACCTTCCTTCGGAGTCCATAGATAGCTATGATGATTTGAAAAAGGCATTCCTAGCGAACTACCTTCAACAAAAGAAGTGCATTAAGGATCCGATAAAGATCCACCACATCAAGCAGAGAGAAGGAAAATCTACGGAAGATTTTGTGCAAAGGTTTAAAGCTAAAAGCAGGCATGTTAAAGGAGCCCCAGAATGCATGAGAATCTCCAGATTCATGCACGGAATCACAAACCCCGAGCTCATCAAATGCCTGCACGATAACATTCCAAAGTCAGTAGACAATATGACGAGGGTAACCACAGCGTTCCTCCGAGGAGAGGTGGCAGCCTCTAATCAAGCACGAAAGAAAGCAACTCCGATAAGGAAGCAACAGGTAGTAGGGAGAAAACAAAATTTTGACAGAATGGGAGATTTCAAAAATCAACAGAGATCGAATAGGAGACGTGACAAATTCACACTTCTCACAAAATCCCCAAAAGAAATCTTAGCTCTGGACAAAGGCAAATTCAAAGCTACGCCACCAATGACTACTCTTGTGGAAAAAAGAAACAGCAATAAATTCTGTAGATTTCATGGAGAAGTAAGGCATAATACTGATGAGTGCATGCACCTAAAAAGGCAAATTGAGGAATTAATCAAGAATGGAAAGTTGTCGCAAGTGATTAGAGAGCTTAAACAAGGTAGCGGAAAGGATCGGCCAAAGACAACAAAAAGGGGGAAACATCCGGAAAGGACAAGCCGCTGGCAATCTTGATGGTTCAGCCGTGGCAAAGAGTCGCCAGGCAGAAAATTACACAAAGTTTCTCTCCCAGTCCAAAAATTTCGTTCCCACCCTTAGGACATGAAGATGGGAAGGAATGCCTTATGATCATTGAGGCATAAATAGGAGGACACTTCATACATCGAATATATGTAGACGGGGGATCGGCTTCAGAGATATTATATGAACACTGCTTCAATAGGCCCCGTCCGGAAGTAAAAAGCCAAATGATTCCAGCTACCGCACCCCTCATTGGCTTCAGTGGAGAAATCATATGGCCAATAGGACAAATATTACTGCCAGTAAAAATAGGAGATGCAGAGCATTTCACCTCTACATGGATGAATTTTGTGGTAGTAAGATCACCGTCTCCATACAATGGGATCATAGGAAGGCTATGAGTGAGGAAGATTCAAGCAGTCCCGTCAATAACTCACAAAATGCTAAAATTCCCAGTCCCAGGAGGGATACTCACTCTCCGAAGCAGAAGGATAATCCCACTTGAATGCACAATGGTCTCCGAACCTGAAGCACGGCCTTCCGATATCATTCAAGCAGCATGGGAAGAATCAGAGTGGTCATTCATCCAGAATAAACAATTGCAATAGGCTTCACCCTAATAGAGGAAGGACGAAAGGCATTATGTGACTTACTTAGGCGCAGCCTTGACGTATTTGCTTGGAAACCAACAGATATGACAGGGGTCCCGCGATACATAGCAGAACACAGACTAAAGGTGCGTAAAGGATGCTCACCAGTGAGACAAAAGAAAAGAAGCCAGGCACCAGAAAGAAACAAAGCAATACAAGAGGAGGTGGAAAAACTGGTAGACGCTGGCATAATGAAAGAAGTCCATTATCACAGTTGGTTATCAAATCCAGTTATGGTGAAAAGCATGATGACAACTGGAGGATGTGCATAGATTTTAAAGACCTAAACAAGGCATGCCCTAAGAACGGTTATTCGCTACCAGAAATAGACTGGAGGGTGGAATCCCTTTGCAGATACCCCTTCAAGTGCTTTCTAGACTCATATAAAGGGTATAACCAAATAAAAATAGCCAAGGAGGGTGAAGAGAAAACAGCATTCATTACAAGCCAATGAGTATTCTGCTATTCTAAAATGCCTTTCCGCTTAAAGAATGTCGGAGCAACTGACCAGCGCCTGGTAGATAAGGCATTTCAAAAGCAAATTGGTAGAAACTTGGAAGTATATGTGGACGACTTGGTAATCAAAAGTCGCACGGAGCATGAGATAATAAGAGACGTGGAAGAGACATTCAAAACCCTAAGGGAAATAAACATGAAGCTGAACCCAAAGAAATTCACCTTCGGAATAGAGGAAGGCACGTTCCTGGGATACAAAGTGAATACTTAGGGAATAATGGTATGTCCGGACAAAGTATGAGCTGTTTTAAACCTGCCATCCCCAAAGTGTCTAAAGTACATACAAAAGTTGAATGGAAAGCTAGCACGTCTAAACAGATTCCTTTCCAAAACAGCAGAAAAGTCATTGCCGTTCTTTAAAACTTTAAAGAAATACACAAAGAAGAGTTATTTCTAATGGACTGCGGAAGCTGAGGCTGTGTTCAAAGAAATGAAAACATTGATCGCAGAACTCCCAACATTAATTGCACCAATGGAGAAAGAAGAATTGATTATGAACCTTGCGGCCACGCGGGAGGCCGTAAGTGTAGTTCTAATGACGGAAAGGGAGGTAAAGCAAATGCCAGTCTACTTTGTTAGCCGCGCCCTATAAGGTCCAGAGATAAACTACACGTCAATGGAAAAGTTGGTGCTAGCTTTAGTACATGCAAGCAAATGGCTAAAAAGATACTTCCATGCTCACACAATCATTGTCATCACGGACCAACCAATCAAACAGATGCTATCAAGACCAGAGGTCATAGAAAAGCTGCAGAAATTGAGTATTGAGCTAGGTGAATATGACATACAGTACACACCAAGAACATGAGTCAAAGGATAGATCTTGGTGGATTTCATAGTGTAACGTCCAGAAGATGACTCGCTAGATTCGCCCATGGAAGCAGGGGAGGAACTTTCGGACCCATAGACGTTTTTCATGGACGGATCATCATGTATAAATGGTTCCGGAGCTGGTCTAATACTTACAAATCCAGAAGGAGCAGAATTCACTTACGCCCTAAGATTCAGGTTCGACGCAACCAATAACGAGGCTGAATATGAAGCTCTAATAGCCGGCCTAAGAATCGCAAAACAAATGGGTGTAAAAAATCTTCAAGCAAATGTGGACTCCCGTCTAGTCGCCAATTTGGTAAACGGATCCTACATAGCCAAAGAGCCTGGCATTATACAATACCTAGAGAAAGTGAAAGTACTCTCCAGCAGCTTCAAAAAATTCTCAATCAAGCAAGTACCAAGAAGGGAAAACAAAAAAGCAGATGCTTTAAGCAAAATTGCATCCACCAGCTTTGCCCATTTAACTAAATAGGTCCTGGTTAAGAAGCTTAAAGAGAAGCCTATAAATGAAGTGGAAGTGTTAGCAGTTGTGGAAGAAAAGGGAGACACATGGATGCCCCCAATTTATAATTACCTCACGGAAGAAACGCTCCTCGCGGAAAAGGAAAAGGCAAGAGTTGTACGACTCAAGGCAGGAAGATACGTTGTAATCAACGGGGTCCTATACAATAAATCCTATCTTGGACCGTGGTTACGATGTGTAGGGCCATTACAAGCGAATTATATCTTAAGAGAAGTTCATGAGGGATCTTGCAACATGCATGACAGAACAAGATCTGTGGTAGCAAAGGCCATACGGACAGGATACTACTGGCCAACAATGCATGTGGATGTAAGGAAATTGATAAGAGCATGTCAAGACTGCCAGGTTCACCGCTTCATGCCAAGAAATCCGCAGCAAAAATTGACTCCCATCATGTCCCCGTGGCCATTTTACAAATGGGGAATAGACATAGCCGGACCCTTCCCGGAGGGACCTGGAAAAGTCAAATTCCTAATAGTAGCAATGGACTACTTTACGAAATGGATTGAAGCAAAGCCTGTCGCAACAATAACAGGTAACCAGGTCAAAAAATTCATATGGGACAACATAGTCTGCAGGTTCGGTCTGCCAGGGGAAATAATATCTGATAACAAGAAGCAATTCAGAGACAATCCATTCAAAGATTGGTGTGAAAAGTTATGCATCCGCCAATGCTTTGCTTCCGTCAAGCATCCATAGGCCAATGGCTTAGAAGAAAGAGCAAACATAAGTCTAGGGGAGGGAATAAAGGCGCGACTAGATAAAAGTAGCAAGGATTGGATTAAAGAACTCCCACATGTCTTATGGGCACACCTAACCATGATCAAGTCAAGCAATAGAGATACGCCATTCTCACTCACATAAGGAACTGAAGCAGTAATTCCAGCTAAAATTAGCATGCCTACCATGAGGACAGCGGAAGTAAACATGGTGCAGAATGATGAAGCCTTAGAAATTAACCTTGACCTTTTGGAAGAAAGAAGAGAGCAAGCGGAAATCCATGAAGCAAAGAGCAAGGCAAAAATGGAAAAATATTACAACTCTAAGGTCCGCAACACAAGCTTCAAACCTGGAAATCTCGTGTACAGAAGCAATGAGGCCAACCATGTAAAAGAGAGCAGAAAGCTTAGCCCTAAGTGGGAAGGACCATATGAAGTAACAGAAGCACTAGGCAACGGAGCATACAAGCTCAAGGACTATAATGGAAAGCTCCTTTCGCGAACTTGGAACGTCCGTAACCTTAAGAGATGTTACATCCATGAAATGTAAGCATTCTTCCCACACAAGCTTTGCAGCGGAAGGGGCATTATTTGAATTTATTTCTTTTATCATGTAATGTCTTCTATTTAAATTAATGAATAAAATGTGAAGCCTAGCTACCTTCATAAATTATTTAAAACTTTATCTTTTACTTTCAAAATTAGTTATATGTTATGTGATTGGTAAGACGCGCACGCAAAGGGGCATGACCCCATGAACATAAGTTATTATTCTGCATAATACAAGGATGAGCAGCCTAACAATTAACTCATGTACATAAGAGGTTTGCAAGCTCAGTACTGGAAGAATAACCCACTGATATGTGCTTAAACTAATATCTTTTATTCCTTAAATATAAAGCTAAAAAGACCAATAATGACCAATAATACATGAAAATGCATTGTATATGTGTGTTTTGTCTATTGTGTCTTGTAGTTAATGGATAAATCACAAAAGGACAAGAATGAAGCAAAACAAATAAAACCAAGCACGGGAATAGGAAGAATACGAGAAATCGAAGCCAAAGGCGTATACATCCTTAATGGGCCAACCCGTACCTATTTTATTGGGCCGGGTCAACCCATTAGCTTATAAGCCTAAAATCAAAAGCTTTTTATTAATCCAAAATTATATAGTCCAAAATCTATATTCCTAGCCTAAGACCAAGCCCAACCATAGCCGGGCCCAAAACCTTATAAACACGGGTCAAACACATGGTCAAAATTACTGTTGATCTATCCTCTTTCCTTCCCTCATTTTCACACATATCAATTAACATGGAAAAACCCTCATTTCACCCCAATCCTACACACATTCCTTCCTTCTAGAAGATACCCTCTGACACACCTGACAAATCACTTATGACACGTTGGCAATCCCTAAGAACCTCATTGGTTGAAGATGCGTGAAAGTAATCCAAGGGTGTAGATTGATGATTTGATGAAGCGGTTTGGAATCAAGGGACGAGATTAAAGCTCAAGGAGGCTCCTACCCTTCTGGATCCTTTCTCTCATGGCTATAAAAGGAGGCCTCCTCACACAGAGATGATGATCTAGCTTAATTTAGTTTTAGTAGCTTATTTTGTAACTTTTAGCTTATTGTTTCCTTTTAAATGTATTTCCTCTTTTAAAAGCTTGTAAACGTTTGAATATTAATAAAAATCAGTTTCATTTAATTTTGTATTTC
>BQNB010037082.1:0-37500 GCA_026074375.1 Tanacetum coccineum | reverse complement strand
TTTAAGTTTTTACAAGTGTTATTTGAAACTGTTGTTTTAAAAAAAAAAGGATACAATGGCTTATTTGGATAAGCCATTGTATATTTGAGTTGTGGTTTAAAAAGTTGTGTTATTAAGTGTCTAAACAAGCTGTCAAGAACCTTGAGTTACTTGACTTTTTGAGTCAAAACTGCAAAAGGTTTTTGTGTCATTATTTCAAAAAGAACCAAAGCCCTTTTTCAAGGATAAAAATCAGCAGGTTTTCTTCGTTCTTAGAAGCTTAAAATTTGAGCATAAGCTCACTTTAAGCCATTCTTAAGCTGTTTTAACTTTGCTTTTAATTTTGAGCTTATTTGACAGCTTAAAATAAGCTGTCAATATAAGCCCTTGTTTTAGCTTAGTTTTCCCCTGGTGCTAAGAGGTGAACTTTAAGCCATCTTTTCTAGCTTATTTATAAGTTAACCCTTAGAGTTTTGTCTTTTCTAGTAAGCTCATAGGCTGAGCTATAAGCCCCTATAAGCTTAAGCTTTGAAGACTCCTTTAGATGCTTAAAATTAAGCCCCAAAAAGAGCCCTTAGGACTGTTTGTATGCTGACTTTTGGCCTTTGAGCTTATTTGCTTATTTATGCTTTCTAGCTGTTCTTCTTTGCTTAATTGTAGTTATATTTGCTTATTAGGTGCTAGTTGTTCATTTGCCTTTGCTTATTTTCCTATTTCCTAGCTTATTCCTCCTTAAATAGCATAAGCAGTACTAACTTTAAAGTTAGTACTGCTAGTTTCATAAGTTCATTCCAGCTTATTTGTTGTGCTTATTTGTGATCTTTTAGCTTATTAGGTGCCTTAGGATTATAGGTTTTAGCTTATTGGGTTTGGGTTTAGCTTTTTAAGCTTATTTGGTTTAAGCACAAATCCAACAGCTAGGTTGTTTAAGTTATTTAGAACTGTCACTTTTCTTTAAGCTCTTTTCCAGCTTATTTAGTTATTACATTTTAGTTCTTAGTGCTTATTTAGGTTAGTTTAGGAACCCCTTTAAGCTTATTTTCTTTAACTCTAGCTTATTAGTCTAAAAGCCCAAAAAGCCATAAGCATTTTTGCCCTTAAGCTCATTTAAGCAAACTGTCTGTTTTAAAAGCTCTTTTTCAGCTTATTTATAAGCTTTTACAAAAAGTTGTAGTTTTGAAAATTGTTAAGCTCATTAAGCTTAACAACTTTGGTTCACAAAGTTTTTCATAAAAAAAAAAGAGGAGACAAGGGGTGACCCGGGTGAGCAAGACTCGAACCCGGGCCTCTACCCTCGTACACCTCTCTTTTATAAACCATACTTACCGCTGCGCCCTTGGGACTTTTTCATTAAAGTCCCAAGTGGTTAGCTATTTAAGGGTATTTTCACCCTTATAAGCTATAAGCTGTTTCAGCTTATTTTCGGGCTTATTTATAAGCAAAATTTTAGTTTCTTATTTTTCGTAGGTTAGTATTAGTGTAAAGTAATTTTAGTAAAATTTTCAGAATTTTTAAAAGTAGTTTAGTATTTTTTATAATTTAATTTAGTTAAAAGTTTAAAAAATACAAAAATTATCAAAAAAATATTTTTCTTTTTTAGAAAATTTTCTTTAGTCATATATTTTGTAGGAAAAATACAAAAATTTTCGTAGGGTCGTTTTTGTAACTTTTTGATTTTTAAAGAACGGGGCTCGGGTGCGGTTTTTGTCTTGACTCGTTTTAGGGTCAAACGACCTCCGTTTTCAGTCTAGTCTTTTTCATTCTTCGTTATTAGTTCCCTAGAGTAGTTTAGAAGTGAAAATTTCTTCGTAGGTTTAATTTTGAAGATTTTAGGTTTTTGACCCTTTGTTCGGGATTCGTGCTCTCGTTTTCTAGCTTAATTTCATAATTTTTAGGTTTTTCTTAATCGTTTTTGTTTATTATTGTTTAACCTAGCTTTCCTCACTCTCAAATCATTTCTCTCTTTCAAACTCCGATCTTCCGACTGTATCGATTTTCCAGCACAGCCTCGTTGGGGATAAACGACCCGGGAACATTCTATACTACTTCTCGGTATTTTTGATCTTGTTGATTTTTAGACTTATATATTTTATATTTTTATCATATATTACATATTTAGTATAAAATTTAACAATCAGATATCCAGGGCAATTCCTCGGGATCACATGATTACTGTCCGAGGTATATCACGTTGACACCTGCCAAGATTGAATCTATCAAAGATGGGCGTCTCTAAAACCCCAACAGAGGTTCGCCAATTTTTGGGCCTTAGCCGGCTATTATAGAAGAATTCACGAAAGGGTTTCAAAGATCGCCAAGACCAATGACCAAACTAACCCAGACAGGTGTACAAGTTTGATTGGGGGCGATAAACAAGAAGCAACTTTTCAACTGTTGAAGCAGAAGCGACTGTTAGTGCACCAATCCTGGGCCTTACCTGAGGAAGCGAAGAATTTCATCGAAAAAGGGGGGGGTGGGGGGGGGGGGGGGGGGGGGGGGGGGGGAATGGGTGGTGGGGGGGGGGGGGGGGGGGGGATATAATGGGAAGCATACTGCGCTTTTCAAAGAAAGGGTTTGGGTCTGTGTTGATGCAAAGAGAAAATGTGATTTCTTATGCATCACAGCCAGTTAAAAATTCATGAAAAGAACTATAAACGACGCATGATTTAGAACTTGGGGCAAGTAGTGTTCGCTCTAAAAATTTGGGGCACTAAATCTGTACGGAACGCAAGTGGGCACAATGTTCACTGATCACAAAAGTTTACACCAAACATTCTTAATCAGAAGGAATTAAATATGAGGCAACATCGCTGGTTAGAGTTGCTGAGTGATTACGATTGCGAAATTCATTATCACCCAGGGAAGGCGAATGTTGTTGCTGATGCTCTGAGCAGGAAGGAACAAGAACCACTAAGGGTTCGGGCCTTAGTGATGACTATTGGCTTGATCTTCCCTTAAACAAATCTTGAAGCTCAGACATGAAGCACGAAAGCCGAAAACATCAAGAAGAGGGATGTTGGGGGTATATTGGTTGAGGAATTCAAAAAGACCGAGGAACTTAGAGAACAGAAAAGTTGGAATCCCACGTACGGAATGAAACTAAGTGCTATAAATGACATGGAGTTGGTTTGACCATGTTATAGCGACATTAAGGACGTGGTCATCACAGATCCCACAATCAAATATTCTATTCAACCGGGTTCTGACAAAATGTACCAGGATTGAATGAGACTATACAGGTGGCCCAATATGAAAGCCAACAGTCGCCACCTATGTTAGCAAATGTTGACCTGTGGCTAAGGTTACGAGCCGAACATCAGAAGACCATCGGGTTTGTTGGAATCACCCGAGATACCAACATAGGAAGTGGGACAAACAGTCACGATGGATTTTGTCATGAAGCATCCTAAGATCGTCACAAGGATATAACTACTATTTGGGTGAATCGTATTGACCACTTACAAAGTCTGGCATTTTTATGCCACTGAGGGAAACATATCCAATGGATAACTGGCAAGAAAATGTACCTAAATGGAGGTAGTCACGAAGCATGGAAGACCTGTTTCAATTAGCTGTGACCCGTGGACTCACTACCGTTCGCATCAAATTTCTGGAGGTCACTTCAAAAGGCTTTGGGTACAAGTTTGGATATGAGTACTGCATATCATCCGCAAACCGACGGACAAAGCGAGAGAACCATCCAAACTCTCGAGGATATGCTACGTAGCGTTGCGTAAATCGGACTTTGGAAATGGTTGGGTTAAACATTTGGCCATTGGTCGAGGTTATATACAATAATAGTTTTCATGCTTGCATTAAGGCTGCACGTTTGAAGCACTTTAATGGTCGAAATGTCGTTCCAACACTAAACCGTAGTGTTGGCCTAGGTTGGACCAATTCAATACTCACATGCGCAGAATTATGTGCAAAGAAACAACGGAGAAGGATCCATCCACATTAAACAAAGGGATTCAAACCGCACGCTGATCGACAAAAGAGCTACGCTGATTTAAAGCGTAAACCGATGGAGTTTCAAGTTGGAGATAAAGTTATGCTTAAGGTTTCGCCTTGGAAAGGGGTCGTACGTTTTGGCAAACGGGGAAGTTAAACCCCAGATATGTCGGACCTTTCAAAGTGTTAAAAAAGTTGGAGTCGTTGCTACAAGCTTGAGCTTCCTCAAAGCTGAGCAGGGTCCACAATACGTATTCATGTTTCCAACTTGATAGAAATGTTTATTCTGACGATTGGTGAATGAGAATACCATTATCGTTCCGTTGGAAGGAACTGCAAGTAGATACCAGCTTCATTTTGTTGAAGAGCCTGTAGAAATCATAGAATCGCAGAAGTTCAAATAATTGAAGGGCGAAGTGCCGGTGTCGCCAATAGTCAAGGTTCGATGGAACTCTAGGCGGGGTCCTGAGATTAAACGTGGGAGACGTGAAATCACTTCAGGAAAAATATCCACACCTCTTCACCAAAGAACCGCACCGTCATCAAGTCCCATTCATAAGCCTTGAGGACCAGGCTCCTTTAGCGGGAAGTCTATAACACCTCATGATTTAAGGTCATAGTACGACATTATGTAATGCACAGATTTATTTTAAGAGTTTTTACGGCGTTTGCTCTTAAACCGTAAACGTTAAGTTAAATCGCGTAAACTAAAAATGATCATTCAATGTAAACGGGCATTAAACAATTAAATGTTTACATCAAACAAGTGTTATATGATTATTTAGAGGATAATTATTAACATTTCACATTTTATTTTTATTGGTTACGTTAAGTGTTTAGACGTTTCGCATATAAGGACGTTTAAAAGCCTTCCCGAAACACGTTAACTTATCTAAACGCTTCATCAAAATACCCAAAAAATTATACCCAATACTTAAATTATTTAAAACTTCATATATATATCACTTCATACATATTCATTATGAAGGAAATTCAAATCTAACTTACAATGGTACAAGTTATAACTTTTTCTGATCTAATACTACATTATACTTTATATAATGCAAGTATACATTATATAAATGATCAAATACATATCTAACTTATACATATACATATATTTCGTGTATGTATGACTAGGAAGATAAGATGAGACCAAGGAAACTTCACAAATATCTCCATACATGCACCTTGCATCAACTTGATCTCATGACTAGCCATTCTTATCAAGATAACCTTCAACTTTCTTCAACAAGTCTTGCCACCTTGCATGAATCAACTAGATCACTAATAATATCTCATAATATCTACCAAGTGTATAAATTAGTATGCAAAGGGCATAAGAAAACTCAACAAGACCATTTCCTTTGCTAAAAAAAATCACAAAATCCTTCCTTTGTTCTCTCTAGAGCCCACGGCTCAAAACCCTCCCCAAACTAAATCCATAGCTTGATTTTCTATCATTATACAAGCATACACACATCATATCTAAGGTATTCTAAGGTGGTTTCAAGAGTTGGTTAACCATTTGCAAGGAAGGAATCAAGAAAAGGAAGAAAGGGTTTACTTGGGAAAATTAGAGGGTTTCACCTTTATATTTTCAAGCCAAGGTTGTTAATACAGAGGGTGTAATTGTATTTCTCATCTCTACTCATCCACACTAGGTAAATATAAAGCTTAATCATTTCATAAACTAATAATTTTATTGTTTCATATGCTTATTTAGCTAAATCACCATTTAGGGTACTTTGAATATGAAAAATAGATTTTTACATATGCTTAATGTTTTTGTACACTTATTTACAGTCATATGGAATATAATATTATGTTAAGGAATGTATAAAGTGTTTATAACATGATTCTTACGAGTAACATATATAATGAACAAATTAGGGTTTCCTAAAAGTTTTCTATTAAATTAGAGGTGAAAGTATGCAAGGACTTGTGCTCTTGATACTATGGAGTCTCTTGATAAAACATGACCTAATGGACCTAATAATTAAGAAATTAAGTATTAAGGGTTCAAATGGGTTTGTAACAAAGTGGTAAAGCAAAAATCCTAAAAACAAGTTTTAAACGTACATGAAAACAACAACATTTTGAAAAAAAAATTATCTTAGGCGGCTGTTTGTAATTCGAAATTTACATATAGTTTTTATGATTTTAATAAAATACTACAAATGTCACAAGATCGAGGGGTCATAAAAACTCGAAAAACCGATTAATAACGAAGAAGAACGCTATTTACAGATTTACGATAGTCATATAATACTTTTATAAAACAATTTTTATAAAAAGTACTATTAAATACAGAAACTTATACTTTTATTCAACATCAATAATATGGATAAAACTTTCATTACGAGAACGTTTTCGAATGTATCGGCTAAAAACGGACTATAACGAATAAAGATACGACAAAAACGGAGTTTTAACGTAATAAAAGAATAAAAACATTATATAGCTGTTATGAACAGTACAAACACTATTCATACAGCAGAAACTCAAAAACCTAAAAATGTGATTTTATGATCACTCGTCTTCATAATACAAAGCGTGGGCGTAAGAAACTCGCGAAACAGGGCTTAAAACGATCAAAGTTATGTCTTTTACTACCGGTTAATTATAACGTTTGTTACTTTATTAATGACGATTTCACTTAAACAAATAGATGGTGATATAGCTATACAATAAATATATATATATATATATATATATATATATATATATATATATATATATATATATAATAATATATATAAAAAATATAATGTGTGTGTGTTGTGTGTGTGATTAGTTATACGAAGGTGTATATTACTAAGGGAATTTCATAATGAGGCTTCTTCGGATGGCGTATTACGATTATTGTTGGATTATCACATTTAAAGTGTCCTAACTCCTCGTACGTCATTCAAGACCTCTTCAATTGATGATAGCCCGAACGATAGTACGATGATAACTCTATAGGATTATATACAGTTGTTGTTAGAGCAACATACTTGAAATACTGATTCACCTATATTAACTAGGTTGCATCGAGCGTATAGCGTACGCTTTTTACTATGGGATATTTTGTTACAGTTTACTCATCAAGGTGAAGATACATAAGCCCCATGTTTTACATTAATTTATTAAATTAAACAAGTTTTGGGGTGAGAAACATATGCATGTTTTACTAATTGACCAAGTGTACATTTAATCATGATTGACGTGTATCCATCATTAGCCGATAACCCACTATGGCCCATTGAATCATAGAACTGTCAAATCAGGAATTGAGCGCAGAGTGATTATAGATAGATCTATTTGGGATTGACCTCCCCGTTACGTGTGACTAGCTATCATCTGGAAACGCACTATATCATGTCGATCTGGGGATGATCCGGGTTTAGACATCATCACGGGCAATGTAGGCAATATTTATATATTGTAATTCAATTATTCGACTTTCGTGTCATGAGCTTAGGTAAACGTAATTACATTTTGTGATGTCTGCATCTGTTGCATTATCACGGGGAAAGTCTTGCGGTCCTGCATATACATTTACATAAACCTATGAAATTCACCAACTTTATGTTGACGTTTTTAAATGCAATGTTTTTCAGGTCATTAAGCACGAGGTGCGAAGGATACATTGGTGGTTATATTATGAAGTCATGCATTAAAGATTTAGTCACATTACATTTTGTGTATCTGTTATGGGCTGGAAATCTTTGTAATAATAACAAGTAAACAAGAAAAGCTGCGGGCTTTTGTAACACATACTTTATTAAATCCAATGTATCAGTTTTAAACGACTTTTTGGTCGTTCTTATATTATCTTGTGTTGTTGATCTGAGAAGTAACACGCCCCGGACCCTTATTCTGCTGCGACCCAATTTGGGGGTGTTACATCTTAAATTAAATACGTAGGTAGAAAAACCTAAATAGGTATTTTAATTTATTTTCATGGTTAACTATATGTTATTTATCATTTATAAATAATATGTTTTTCGGAAAAATCTTATAAAAATATATTTTCACAATTTATCCTAAGTATGTAATTTTTATAAAATTTCGGCATGACCCGTTCGTGTTTACACACTTTCCAAAGTCATAGACTTTAATCAAAACTCATTTTCAATATACATTTTCCAAGTTCGATCAATCAAAATCCTTTACAACTAGCCCTATATGCAAAAAGGTATTAAATAATTCTCGTTCATCATAAGCAACAATAGCTCTTATAAGACCCAAGTAAAATTAAGTCGAACCACATAACTCAAGAATAAGCTTCGTGGTGTCGTTTTGGATGTGGGGACGCGGCTAAAAGCCTCAAAGCAAACCATATTCGGACTTTATTTATTAAGGCCGAATAATTTTGCCATTTGTCCCTTTCAAAAAAGCCAGATAATAAGCTAATAAATAATAATCCAGAAACAAAATAAGCTAAATAAACACTTCTCCTTTCTTTTCTAGTTGGGCCGAACCAAACATAAGCCCATTAAGCTCAATAAAATCAAAATAAGCTTTTCCAAAAGCTTATTCACATAAGCCGAATACAATAAGCTATATAGTACTATTTTTATTACACGAAAATAACCACGATCACAAAACTATGATTTCCTTATGTTTCTTGTTATATATTTCGAACCATATTCATAACCTTTTAAGGTTTATGTAGTTTTAAAATCTTTGTTTTTACAAAATAAGTTATACAACAAATGTTTATGCATCAAGAGTTTAACATACAGTACAAAGCTATTAAAAGATTTGAAGACTTACAAAGATTGAAGGTTTTTAGAAGGATGAACAAGACTAAAACAACTCAAATGTTGCTTAACTAATACCCGAATGATACAAATGATCAAACCTTCAACAAATCTTTAAAAGTTTTTGATCAAAGATGAAAAGTTATGAGTTTATGTATGTGTGTGTGTTTTCGTGGGTAAGGAAGAACAAGAGAGCAAAATGAGACTCAAATGTTAAGTGTGTGAGATAGGAATGAACATCGTTAGATTGGTAAATGGTATATATGCAAAATAGCTTCACACCACTAAAAGTGTCATAAGTGTTGTGTGTGGTCGTGGGATAGGACAAAGGGGGAAAGGGGACCAAAATGATCTCCCAATCACAATTTACCAAGGACATATGGTTAGTTGGAATCTTTCTTATTGTTTTGAAATTCAAATTTGGCATCCAAAGTTTTTAAGGGTGTTTGTTTAGACATGAGCTAGGGGAAGGGGGGGGGGACTAAAATGGTCTCTAACATTCTAGAAAACTAGTGCTTCATGTTTGATTTAATTTCCAAGTTCTCCATGCATTTGCTCATATTTTAAGTAAATCACGATTCACGTAAGTAACGAAACGAATAACGGTATCACTGAAAATTATGAAATTTTAAATATTGCCTTGAAATATAAAAATATGGCTATTGCCAAAATACTACACACTTTTAGGTGTCCCCCCCGGTTCACAGACCTAGCGACGATTCTTAGATAAAAGCAGAAAAACTCCTCGGTTAAACGTAAAAGTTAAACGAAACTTTTAAAAATTCAAATTAATCAAGACGGAAACGGAACTAAATAATTGAACATGAATTTACGGGGTGTCACAATCCTTTCCCCTTAAAAAGCTTTGTCCTCACAGCTTATATGACGTAAGCATCTGCCACGGTGTGCAAAAACATTGGAAAAGAATGAGGGTACTGATCTTTTGGGCATATGATCTTCACGCTCCCAAGGTGAACACAGGACCTCTCATTGAGTTCCAGCGTACCTTGACAATCAAAATACGGCTCTGCTTCAGACGTTTGACCTCACGGTCCATGATCTCGACAGGTTCTTCGATGAAGTAGAGTTTGTCATCGATTTGGATTTCATCCAACGATATAGCAAGAGGTTCGTCGGCTAAGCATTTCTTTAAATTCGAGACAGTGAAACGTACTAATGAACGCGGCTCATCTGCTTCTAGGAGTTTCAAGTCTGTAGGCGAAAAACTTTCCTACTTTGTCAATTATCTTAAAAGGTCCAATATAGAGTTGGTTATGCTTTCCGCGTTTGCCAAAACGTATCACCCCTTTCCATGGTGACAGTTTTAGCATGACCTTATCCCCCACTTGAAACTCGAGGGGTTTCCGTCTTATGTCATCATAGCTCTTTTGGCGATCACGGGCGGCTTGGATACGGCTCTTGATTTGAACGATCTTCTCAGTCGTCTCATGGATAATCTCTGGGCCAGTGAGCTGACTATCTCCAACTTTATCCCATCAGATAGGTGATCGACACTTGCGCCCATACAACGCCTCAAATGGAGCAGCCTTAATCCTGGTATGGTAACTGTTGTTATACGAAAATTCCACAAACGGTAAGTGTCTGTCCCAACCTTTTCCAAAGTCAAGTACACAGGCACGTAACATGTCCTCTAATGTCTGAATGGTTCTCTCACTCTGACCATCGGTCTGTGGATGGTATGTTGTACTCATATCCAATTGAGTACCTAACGTTTTATTTAGAGACTTCCAAAAATGTGAGGTAAATCTCCCATCACGATCAGAGATGATCGAAACTAGCACTTCATGCCTTGAGACTACTTCCTTCAAGTACTGTCTCGTTAACTTCTCCAACGTGTCATCCTATCTCATAGGCAAGAAATGAGCATACTTAGTGAGACGATCAACGATTACTTAAATTGTGTCTTGACCGGTTGCCGTCTTTGGCAATTTAGTCTCAAAGTCCATCGTTATGTTCTCCTATTTCCATTTTAGGATTTCTGGTTGAACCAATAAACCGGACGGCTTCTGATATTCTACCTTAACCTTGGCAGACGTTAAACACTTGCTGATATAGGTGGCAATTTCTGCTTTCATGTTGGGCCACTAATACAGCTTCTTTAGGTCTTGGTACATCTTATCCAATCCAGGATGGATGTAATACTTTGACTTATGAGACTCATGCATAATCAAAGCTCTCATGTCACCAAAACACGGAATCCAACTTCGATTATTCAAACATAACATTCTGTCAGCACGAGGTTCTAGCTTGTTAATCATGCCATGCAAATCTTCGTTGATAAAGTTCTCTTCTTTTCTGGCTTCCGATTGAGCACTCAAAATCTGCTTAGGAAGATTTAACCCAATAGTCATAACTAAGACCCAAACTCGTAGCGGCTTGCTTCTTTCCTTTCGACTTAGGGCATCAGCCACCACGTTTGCCTTTCCTAGGTGATATCGAATCTCACAGTCTTAGTTGCTCACCAACTCCAACCATCGTCGTTGTCTCATATTCAACTCCTTCTGATCGAGAATGTGTTGCAAACTCTTGTGATCAGTGAATACGACACACTTTGTACCATACAGATAGTGTCTCCACATCTTTAAAGAAAACACTACTGCACCAAGCTCTAGGTCGTATGTAGTATAGTTCTTCTCATAAACCTTGAGTTGGCGGGATAAGTAAGCTATGACCTTCTCCTTTTGCATTAAAACTGCGCCCAACCCTTTATGCGAAGCATCGCAGTATACCACGAAGTTCTCACTTCCCTCAGGTAAAGCCAAAATCGACGCACTACATAATTTTTGTTTCAACAGCTAAAACGCACCCTCTGCCTTTTCTCCCCTATCAAACTTCATGCTTTTCTGAGTCAACTTCGTCATAGGCCTAGCGATTTTTGAGAAATCTTCGATAAATCGTCGGTAGTAACCGACCAAACCTAAAAATTGACGAATCTCGGTTGGTGTCTTGGGTGACGCCCAATCCTTGATAGACTCAATCTTAGTGGGATCAACGTGATCAACCTCAATATTAACTTAAGGTGCCCTTCACGCTCCTTTCTGCTCTTGGAGTAAATCAAAATATCATCGATGAATAAAATTACGAATCTATCCAGATACGGTTTACAGACCCGATTAATCAAATCCATGAATACTGCCGGTGCGTTAGTCAACCCAAACAGCATTACTTGGAACTCGTAGTGACCATAGCGAGTCTTAAATGCGGTCTTTAGAATGTCTTCCTCATGAACTCTCTAAACCCCGAGTTGGTGATAACCAGATCATAGGTCTGATCTTAGAGTAGGACTCTTGACCCTTGGATGTTGATCAAGACAATCTCAATTCTCGGTAGTGGGTATCGGTTCTTCACAATAAGTTTGTTTAGTTCACGGTAGTCGATACACATCCGAAAAGATCCATCTTTCTTTTTGACAAAGAAAACCAGAGCTCCCCCGGGTGAGGAACTGAGTCTTATAAATCCTCTGTCAGAAAGTTCTTGCAATTGAGTGGATAACTCTTGCATTTCGGCAGGTGCTAATTGGTACGGGGCTCGTGCTACACGTGCAGCACCAGGGACTAAGTCAATTTGAAATTCAACTTGTCGAGCAGGTGGTAGTCCAGGCAAGTCTTCTGGAAAGACTTCTAGAAATTCTTGTACAATCGGCACGTCCTCAAGTCGCTTCTCCTCCGACTTGTCCTCAGTCTTCTTGGATGTAACTTACGCTAGATAAACATGACATCCCTTCCGTATATACTTCTAGGTCTTCGTACATGATATGATGTTCAGCTTCGACTTACTTCTGCCGTCACAATCATCACCTCGGATTATCAACACTTCATCTCCATAAGAAACGATGAACCTTCTAGTCACAAACAGATCAACGCATAAGTATTTCGCCAACCAATCCATACCGATGATGACATCGAAACTACCAAGTTCTACGGGCATTAGATCTATGTCGAACGGATGACCTAATAATCCTAACGTACAACCTCTAAGGACAACATTTATTTCTGAAATTCTTCCATCGGCAAGTTCTATGGCATAACTAGTGTCTAAAGTGGATGGTGCAACATCAAGCAAAGCACTAAAGGTAGACGACACAAAACTCCTATCGGCACCCGAGTCGGATAACATAGAAGCATAACAGTTATTGAGAAGGAACATACCCATGACGACATTGGAATTAGGGTTTGTTCCTCCTCCTCCAATGGCATAAGACCTTGCCGTAGCTTTGTTATCACCAGTCTGGTTTTCAGTCTTGTTCCCATTCTTGTTTCTAGTCTTGTTTCTACGGTTTTGACTTATCAACTTAGGACAATCTTTCCTAAAATGTCCTGGCCTTCCAATAAAGCAAAAAATTTCCCCGTACAATTGTGATAATAGTAAAATAAGTTTTGCATTTGGTGAAAATTCTTGGGTTGTTATAATACAATTCTTAGTTATATGACCGTCTCTCTTACAGTTTCCACATCTCATAGTACACGGCCCTGCATGGTGTAACTTGCACTTCTTGCAGTAGGGTAGAGACCCAACATACCCCTTTTTCTCATTGTTTCCTGCCGTGTAAGCCCTTTCTACATTTTAGCCTCCAACATTTTGCCGCTTGAAAACTGGTTGCTGCCCACGATTGTCTCTCGGGTTGTTCTCCAACCTTCTTTTGTTTTTAGCACTTCTAGCATAACCCTTCAGCTTTTGATCCATTAAATTGTTGGCAATGCGAATTGCATCTTGAAGTTTAGTGGGCTCAGCAGTGATCACATTCCCTTGGATATTGTCAGGCAAACCTCCAACGAATCTCTCAACTTTGTCCTCCTCATTTAGGACCATTCTAGTACACAACATAACCAATTCTTGAAATCTCCTGGTATAAGCAGTCAAGTCGTTTCCTTTTACAGTCAAGTTCCATAACTCGGTTTCCATCTTCTGAATCTCGTTTCTTGGACAGTACACTTCTGTCATCAACTTCATAAGTTTTGTCCATCTCATGACGTATGTCGCCTCAATCCCAATTGTTCTCTTATGGGAGTTCCACCACGTCAAAGCAATGTTCAGTAGCGTGTACGTAGCTTACTTCACCTGGTACTTTTCTAGACAGTTGCTAATATGGAACATCGTCTCCATCTTCTCGAACCAATGAGTCAACCTAACAACTCCTTCCGTCCCATTAAAGTTTAATGGCTGACACTTCAGGAAGTCTTGATATGTGCACTCTCATGCAACATGCACGAATCCTCCAAAATTCCCATTGTGGTTCCCATAACCATTTCCTCCTTCGTTCCCATTACCGTTTCCATGACCATTTCCTCCTCTATTTCCATTTTCATCCGTTCCTCCATTTCTATTTCCATTCGTTCCTCCATTTCCATTTCCATTCACTCCTCCATGATGGTCAACACCATTTTCGTCTCCCTGATCATCTCCTCCTTCCACTAGGGGTTCAAGATTTATGGCAACGTCACGAGCTTCCAACGCTTCTATCATATGGCGAGCAATTAGTTCGTTAATTCCTTCACGGGTCATCGTCGCTCCTGATTGTGTGTTAGGCATTGTCCTCGAGTCTAGCAATCCTCATACGATCATAGAATCAGAATCGTCAGATCTGTCTCAACTCCCTCTGCACACGCAACTCCCTACGCCGAAATCGGGTAACTCTCTGACTCACAACATCCATCATGTCTCTAAGTCTCCTATTATCCCGCTCCAGCTCAAGGATCATCTCTAACAACATAGTACTATGCTGACTCGATGCCACGATCCAGTGCCCCTGATCCCTCTAAACTCCCTCAATAGCCTGAACTCGGTGAATTGGGATCTCCTTAGTATGATTATGAAATCTTTGTAACAGGTCTCCCAATATCTCATAAGTAACCTCTACAGCTCCCTCCTCCTAAGCAGGCTCAGGGATATCATCTGGCATCGCAGGGTGCATAACCTTCTCAACTCTAACCTTAACCAGGCCCCTCGTACCCGTCTTAATCTCCTCTCGATCAACAGACTCAACCATAACCCTAGCATCAATCCCTCTAGCTCTAAGTGCATCCGCATAAGCAATGCACTCATTAATCTCTGCCTGAATCTCGGGATTGATATCATGCTCTAAGTGAGGCTCATCGCTACCCCTGACAACAACATCATCCCTCAAACTAGTCTCTCTAGGTACAGACGACTCATAACTCTCATCTAAACAATCCTCTAAATCTGTCGCGAAATCAAAACTCCTAATCCTCTTAGGTCGTGGTAAAAGATCAACACGTATAAAAGATAATGCTCTAGGTATAGGTGAAGGTCTCGGTACAGATGTCGTAGGGGACCTACTCCTCTTGTGAGAAGGACTCGCAAAAGAAGAATCATGAGATGGTCTCTCAGTAACAACATCAAATGAAAGGGGAACAATCAATACCAATGAACATAACCGGTGAGTAGATCTAGTACCCGATGGTAGTGCTGGTGATGAATGATCAGATCAAGAATCAGACAGGTCAGCTGAAGAAGAATCCGATGAAGTCTCTGATGATGAACTCGATGATAAATCTCTCGAAGAATCATCTGAAGTAAAATGGTCTGATGAAGAGTAATCGACTAAGCGTCTCACAGCAAGACGATGAGTAGGAAGCGATCCAACCCTCTTCCTCGTGGTCATCATGTGTACTGACCCATTAGGATGGTAGCGGTACGGTCGACCATGAGGGATAGGCTGTCCCGATGCAAGAATCATAACTCGACGTCGCAAAGCTCCAGATGCTACATGTGATCTCTGGGTAGAAAGAGTAGTCTCAGTAAATGGTGTACTGATATGTGCTTAAACACATATCATTTATTTCTTATTATTAAGCTAAAAAGACCAATAATGAACGATAAATACATAAAAATGCATTGTATATGTGTGTTTTGTTAATTGTGTCTTGCAGGTAACGGATATATCAAAAATGGACAAAAACGAAGCCAAATTGGACAAAACCAAGCACGATCCATTTAGTAGAATTAGCTTACGGATGATAGGCTGTACTCATATCCAATCGAGTACCTAATGCTTTATGTAGAGACTTCCAAAAATGTGAAGTAAATTTTCCATCACGATCAGAGATGATTGAAACCGGCACTCCGTGCCTCGAGACTACTTCCTTCAAGTATTGTCTCGTCAATTTTTCTAATGTGTCATCTTCTCTCATAGGCAAGAAATGAGCAGATTTAGTGAGACGATCAACGATTACCCAAATCGTGTCTTGCCGTGCTGTTCCTCGGCAGTTTGGTCACACAAGTCCATTGTTATGTTCTTCCAATTTCCATTTTTGGGATTTCTGGTTGAACCAAAAACAGATGGCTTCTGATATTCTATCTTAACTTCTTGACACATGTTAAACACTTGTTGACGTAGTGGCAATCTATGCTTTTCATGTTATGGCCACCCAATTTAACTCTACAAGTCCTGATAATCTTATCCGATCCAGGGTGGATGGATACTTCGACTTTGCGACTCATGCTATAATCAAGGCCCTATCCTAATCCTCAAGACATGGAATCCAACTTCGATTGTTTAAGCATAACGTTCCGTCAGCACGAGGTTCTAACTTGTTAATCATGCCACGCAAATCTTCGTTGATGAAGTTCTCTTCCTTTCTGGCTTCCGATTGAGCACTCAAAATCTGCTTCGGAAGGTTTAACCCTATAGTCATAACCAAGGCTCGAACTCGTAGCGGCTTGCTTCTTTCCTTCGATAGGGCATCTGCCACCGTTGTCGTGCTTTCCTGGATGATATCGAATCTCACAGTCGTAGTCGCTCAACAATTCTAACCAACGTCTTTGCCTCATATTCAGTTCTTTCTGGTCGAGTATGTGTTGCAAACTCTTATGATCGGTGAACACAACGCACTTGGTAAATACAGATAATTCTCCACAATTTTCATGGCAATACTACATGCACCATTGCTCTAGGTCGTGTGTGGTATAGTTCTTCTCGTGAACCTTGAGTTGGCGGGATGCATAAGCTATACCTTTTCTCTGCATCAAATCGCGCCCAAACCCTGTTTAGTGCGAGCTCCATCACAATATACCACGAAGTTCTCACTTCCCTCTGGTAAAGCCAAGATCGGTGCACTACACAGCTTTTGCTTCAACAACTGGAATGCAGCTTCTGCCTTTTCTCCCCATTCAAACTTCACGCTTTTCTGAGTCAGTTTCGTCATAGGTCTAGCGATTTTTGAAAATCCTTCTATGAATCGTCGGTAGTAACCAGCTAAACCTAAGAATTGACGAATCTCGGTAGGTGTCTTGGGCGACGCCCAATCTTTGATTGCCTCAATCTTTGCGGGATCAACATGAATGCCTTCACTATCAATCACGTGACCAAGAAATTGTACCTTCGACAGCCAAAATTCACACTTTGAGAACTTGGCGTACAATTCTTCCTTCTTCAATAAATTCAAGATCAACTTAAGATGTCCTTCATGCTCCTTTTTGCTTTTGGAGTAGATCAAAATATCATCGATGAACACAATCACGAATCTATCCAGATATGGTTTGCACACCCTATTCATCAAGTCCATGAAAACTGCTGGTGCGTTAGTCAAACCAAACGGCATTACTTGGAACTCGTAGTGACCATAGCGAGTCCTAAATGCTGTCTTTGAAATGTCTTCCTCGCGAACTCTGAGTTGATGATAACCAGATCTCAGGTCGATCTTAGAATAGACTCTTGATCCTTGCAATTGATCAAACAAATCGTCGATTCTCGGAAGTGGGTATCGGTTCTTCACAGTAAGCTTGTTCAGTTCACGATAGTCGATACACATCCGAAAAGAACCATCTTTCTTCTTAACAAACAAAACTGGTGCTCCCCAAGGTGAGGAACTCGGCCTTATAAATCCTCTGTCAGAAAGTTCTTGTAACTGAGTAGACAACTCTTGCATTTCGGCTGGTGCTAATCGATACGGTGCTCGTGCTACAGGTGCAGCACCAGGGACTAAGTCGATTTGAAATTCAACTTGTCGAGTAGGCGGTAACCCAGGCAATTCTTCTGGAAAGACTTCTGGAAATTCCCGTACGATTGGCACATCCTCAAGTCGCTTCTCTTCCGACTTATCCTCAGCCTTCTTGGACGTAACTTGTGCCAGATAAACTTGACATCCTTTCTCAATATACTTTTGGGTCTTCGTGCACGATATGATATTCAACTTGCTTCCACTGTGAACTATCTCTCGGATTATCAACACCTCATTTCCATAAGGAATACGAACAACCTTCTCGTCACAAACGATCAACGCGTGGTATTTCGCCAACCAATCCATACAATGTGACGTCAAAGTCTACCAAGCTCTACGGGCATTAGTCTCTATGTCGAACGTGACCTAATAATCCTAACGTGCAACCCCTAAGAACAATATTTGTTTCTGAAATTCTTCCATCGGCAAGTTCTACGGCATAACTAGTGTCTAAAGTGGTTGGTGTAACATCAAGCAAAGCACTAAAGGTAGTTGACACAAAACTTCTATCGGCGCCCGAATCAAATAACATAGAAGCATAACAGTTATTGAGAAGAAACGTACCCGTGACAACGTTGGAATCAGGGTTTGTTCCTCCTCCTCCAATGGCGTAAGCTCTCGCCGTAGTTTCGTTACCTCCAGTCTGGTTTCCTGTCTTGTTTCCATTCTTGTTTCTTGTCTGGTTTCCACGGTTCTGATTTCTCAACTTAGGACAATCCTTCTTGAAATGTCCTGGTCTTCCACACTCATAACAAATTATTCGTGATGATTCCAACTGGGGCCCTCTGGTGTTAGGAGCAATGAACCCCTACAATCCCTAGTTGATGTCGGCCAACCTTCGTTACACTTTTCCACACTCATTATGTGTACATAACCCTTCAGTGGGTGCCATTGCCTGTCAGTCTGTTATTGCAGTAGGGTAGTGGCCCAGCATATCCCTTTCTTTCATTGTTCCTAGCCGTATAAGCTCTGGCCACATTCTGCCCACTAGTATTTTGTCTTTTGAATGGCGGTTGCTGTCCACGGTTATCCCTTAGATTACTCTCCATCTCTCATTATTCCGAAGCCACTCCTTGCAGCATAAACCCCCCCCCCCCCCCCACCCCCCCCCATGGGACTTTCTTGTCCATCAATTGGTTAGCAATGCTATAACATTCTTAAAGTCTGCATAGGATTTGCAGCATTCACATTACCTTGAATTGTTGTCCGGAAAAAAACCTCCAATAAAACCTTTCCACTCTTTCTTCTTCATCAGGGACCCTTCTAGTAACACAACAAATTCAACTCTGAAACTTTGAGTGTAAGCTTGTTCAGGCGTTTCCATTCACGGTCAGATTCTACAATTCAGTCTGCTCTTCGGTTTTCATTTCCTAGGACAATGAAACTTCTGTCATTCAACATCATTAGTTTCAACCTTAATGTACATGTATATGCAGCCTCATCTCCATTGGTTCTCTTATGTGAGTTCCACCAGGTCAAAGCACTAGTCCTGCCAGTATGAATGTAGCATACTTCACTTGATACTTCAGTGAAATAATAACATGAACGACAAAACCTAAAATATTATTCCCATGCTTTGTTCATTAACAAGCATTAGTGATTCTTTGTATTATGAACCATGGTTTGCTTCGACACCAACGTTTTGAAAACTTTGAATGCTTGGATTTAACACTTGTAGTGATTGATGCCATTGTTGAAAGATTGCAACTTCAACTATTGGTTGCTTATCTTTACTGAATCCAAATAATTTGAGCTCATGCTCTGCTGGGTATGGAATGGTGAATAGTTGTCTGTACGATGAAACTTCACCATCATTAACTTCTAGCTCCCATGCATATATAATACGAAAGTTACCAAAATTAAAACTGCCAGATATTATAATAGAGTCTTCAAGCTGAGAAATAAAGTATGAAGGTAAAAATTCCCCGACTAGCATCTCTTCAGGCATGTCTATTACCTGAAATTGGTGAGTAATAAAATCAAATGAAACTAACATGTAAGTTTTATATGAAATACCATCATCATTATAAAACTTTTCTAAACCAACCCAAAATATTTTTCCACCAACAACGGCGTGACCTGTGTGTTTAATTCTTATAGATTCATGTGGTAAACAGTAACTCTCAAGTTTATACCAAGTTCTGGAGCTTAATGTAAACACTGACACATACCATGGACCTTGACCATAATAGGGATAATTTATCTTCAAAAGTGTTGGGTCTAGCGTGACAGGATGGACACCAAAACCAAATAACATTTTAGGTGAGTCAGCTTCTAACAAGTAATTTGGGACACTAATACGGACAGATTTTTTAAGTGATGGGTTCCAAATTAAAAGCATTGAGTTTTCCCCATATGAAAAACACCATACACCTTCACATGTAGCAAATGGTGTAAGATTGAAAAAAATTAAATTGGAAACGACAGGTGAGAGTGCTAAATTATCATCTACCGAGCATATAACACCTTCAAAATTTTGCTTAAAGGTTAAATATAAACAACAATTATTGCTCTCACGAAAACCGTATTCACGAACAAAGTCGGAACAGTCTATGGAATACTTCCACAACTTTGAAACTGTACGAAATTGGAGTAAAGATTTCACTGGAAGTCTATTCATGAAAGCCAATTGAAGATCAAATGGTATATTGTCAGACATTGTTTAGAAATTTTACTGGTTATGGCTCTAAGATGAATTTTACTGGGTATAAATATAGCATTACATATAATATTTAAATTCATTGATAGGACAACCCTCTGACATTGACTAGATCACTCTTACCTTCACGCGATCTATATTTTTTAACTTTAATTTATAAACATTGATAAGACAACTCTATGACATTGACTGGATCACTCTTAACTTTGCGCGATCTACATTTTTCTACTTTTATTTAAAAGCATTGATAGGACAACTCTATTACATAAACACATTCATATCATAAAAGTTTAAACAAAATCTTCACATACAATAAAACATACGAATTACATTGCAAATTACAAACTACTCCAAATCATACGAATTACATTGCACAAGACAAACTACTCCAAATCAAGTTTTTCCATTTCATTGAGAACTTCATGAAATAGTGCAGCCGAATTAACTGTGTGTTGTTCCGGATGCATATGCATGTCCATTGTTGCCTTGAGTACACTTATCTTTCCACGCAAGTGCTTGCAGTTTGAGCACTCTCCATTTCTTAAAGATCCTAGAGAATAGTTTGTAGGTAGTGAAGGTCCTGAAGAATAGCTTAGAGGCGTTGAAGGTCCTGAAGAATAGCTTGGAGGTGTTGAATGTCCTGCATAGTAACTTGGAGTTGATGGAGCTCCAGGAGAACTCATCAATTCACGAAGTCGGGTCTCTTTCCATAAAAAAAAATCCACATCCAAAATGTTTCGGAGGCTGTTAAATAGTAATGAAATTAATTCTTTTAACGACTAACCAGAATATTTATATATTACACAAATAAAAAACATGTGATTGTTCACCTTTAATTTTGGACATGCATAGTATTGTTTACCGTAACTCTCAGGTTTATACGATTGTCGGAGAACTACATCTCCTTCTGCACACCTACACGCAAAAGCTTCATGTGGTACCATCTTCACCATCTTTTTGTCGTTGTGATGGTAAGAGTGTGTGATATGTTTTTGGTTGTGATAGTATCTGCTTTTATGGTATAAAAGAGTTTTTGGCGCAAGTTTTTGGCGGGAGTATTTGGCGGGAGTTTTGGGCAGGAGTATTTGGTGGGAGCATCTCATCCATAAATGGCAAAAGTTCATGTCATTTGAGCCTGACATTCCGGAGACACTAGTTTACAAGGCAAAACCTAATATTTCAAAGCAGTATAGTCAACAATCAGAAGTTGAAAAGGGTAAGATTTTTTATAACAAAGAATCTTTGATCTTGGCTCTTAGGTTGAAAGCTTTAAGCGAAGGTTTCCAATTTTTAACAGACAGATCAAACCCGAAAAGATGTTACTTAAAATGCTATCATTTTACTGAATGTGATTGGTATCTTCGGGCGACCCTGTAGGATAATACAAAGAAATATTACATTACATATATTAATGATGTTCTCACTTGTTCCAAGACTCAAACATATCCTAACCATTAAAATGCAAACAAAAAAGTCATTGGTCACCTTCTTACTCCAAAATTACAAGATAGGTCACGGGTTTTAAGAGGGAAAGATATACAACAAGGTATTCTATCAGAATATAAAATACATATTTCTTACCAACAGGCAATGAAAGGGAAGCACTACGGTATACAACAGGTGGAGGTCACCATACGAAGCATTTGAAATGCTCCCGTATTATTGTTATAACTGACTCGCGGATTCTTAATCCTTTTTATATATAAATAAATATAAATATATAACAAGGATCAAAATCCACAAAATCAATGAAACCGAAAGTAGTATAGAATATTTCTGGGTCGTTATGTCCCAACGAGGCTTGAATGGAAAATCAAATGACGGATTGATGATTGATGTTTGAATGACAAAGATTTGGATTTGATTTTTCTAAATAAAATGCAAAAGCAATTAAGGAAAACCTATCAACGAAAGCTATTAAAGATTTAAACCTAAAATGAGACGGGAATGTAAAAACGCAAGCTAAAAAAACTACTAAATTATGCAAAAATTAGACCAAAGTTAGAAAAATGCTAAACAGCTTAAGCAGTTTGAGCTCAAATAAGCTAATGGAAAATGGAACAGACAAGTTGGGCACTAAACCTAATAAGCAAATGCAAACAAAAATAAGCAAGGTAAATAAGCTAGAACAGGCCTAGAGCCTAGACAAATCTAATAAGCTAAACTAACCCTAAATAAGCAAATTCAACAAGCAATTAAGCTAAATCAAGCAAGAGAAACTCAGCAGTACTAACTTAGAGTTAGTACTGCCAGCTTTGAGCTAGTGCTGCTGGTTTAGATTTAGTACTGCTGGCTTGAATAAAACAGAATGAAATAAGAAATAAGCAAATAAGCTAAAACAAATATTTAACTATCCCTAATAAGCACTAAGGCATTAAGAATAAGCAACTAGAATAAACTAGAATGACAAATAGAGCTCCAAACTAAAAACTGATAAACTCTTAAAATTACTTTTAAAAGGCAAATAAAACTAAATAAGCTCTACAAAGACATAACGAAAGTGGCTTAATCTTACTCTAAAAAGCTAAGCACAATCTTAAATAAGCAGAAAATAAATAGTTTAATACGGCAAAATGAACTGACATACAAAGAGTATTAACGACGAGTACGACTTGGAGTTAGTACGGCTATGCTTTAAGTTAGTACTAGCTAGCTTTAAATCCCAAAAGAGAACAGCAGTAACTAAACGTATGGGTTAGTACTGCTTGTTTCGAATAAACACCCCTTAAAGTAGTCACAAATCAATTTCTTTTTTTCTTTTTTATTTTAACTGATTTAAAAATCAGATTAATCAAATAAACAAAATAAGACACTATAAGCAGATTTCATCAAGATAAGCTCTTAAACAAGCCTGAATCATCTAACAGTATAACTCATAACTAACAGTACTGCACTAAGAAATTTGCAGCAATCACTTTAAACTAACTACTAAGCAAGATAATGCAATAAACATCATGATAAAGCATAAATAAGCAAATATAGGTAACAAATAAGCACTATAAGCTGTTCTACAGTAAATAAAAAAAAGTTCTTGAAATGAATATGTATTCATAACATCCTAAACTCAACCTTAAGAAAAATGGCGTCAAATATAAAAAACTTCAAGTGCTTAATTCATTTTAATGAAACCCAACGAGGTTCCATACTGTCAGAAGATTTGACATACTCAATGTTACATGAAATGGTGATGCAGAAATTCAAGTTGGAAGCAAATGCTGTGATAAACTTATCGTTTAAGCTCTCGTCATTTGACTTTGCTGTTGATATCACAGACGACGCTGAGGTACAATTTTTTGTTGGGTGTGCTTGTAACTCCAATGATGAATTTGCACATTTGTTTGTTTCTGAACAGAAAAACAATCAAAAAAATATGTTCTTTAATTTTTTTGAATCAACAACTTTAGAAAATGAAGGCCCATCTAATCAAGAAATACCATCGTCTCATTTGAATAATAGTTATAACAATACGTCTTTTTTAAACAATGGTATATCTTTTGATTTAGGCCAAAATGATTTTCATATCAACGACTCCCTACACTTGCAAAATGAGCCACATTTTTCAAATCTTGAATCCTCATTTGACTTCAGATCAAACGAATATAACACAGATGATGTGGTTAATGAAAACCCCCAAAACAAAATCCATAAATGGAAAAAGTTCATGTCATTTGAGCCTGACATTCAGGAGACACCAGTTTACAAGGCAAAACCTAATATTTCAAAGCAGTATAGTCAATAATCAGAAGTTAAAAAGGGTAAGATTTTTGACAACAAAGAATCTTTGATTATGGCTGTTAGGTTGAAAGCTTTAAGCGAAGGTTTCCAATTTTTAACAGACAGATCAGACCGTGAAAGATGTTACTTAAAATGCTATCATTTTACTGAATGTGATTGGTATCTTCGGGCGACCCTATGGGATAATACAAAGAAATATTACATTACATATCTTAATGATGTTCACACTTGTTCCAAGACTCAAACATATCCTAACCATCGAAATGCAAACAAAAAAGTCGTTGGTCACCTTCTTACTCCAAAATTACAAGATAGGTCACGGGTTTTAAGAGGGAAAGATATACAACAAGATATTCTATCAGAATATAAAATACATATTTCTTACCAACAAGCAATGAAAGGGGAGCACTATGGTATACAACAGGTGATGGGTTCACCATACGAAGCATTTGAAATGCTCCTATATTATTGTTATAACCTAGAAAAAAAATATCAAGGGACAGTAACACGTATCAAAACAGACGATAACGGAGTGTTCGAGATGTTATTCATTGCCATTGGTGCTTCGGTAAGTGTTGCTCACAAAATCTAAATAATATAATTCTATTACATCATAAAAGTATGTTTATAATCTTTTATTACAGATTCGTACGTTCCTCAATTATCTACGCCCGGTGCTTATGATCGATGCTGCGCATTTAAAGGGTCTATACAAGGGAACAAATCTGGTAGCTGTGGCCATGGATGGAAACAATCAGATTGTGCCAATTGCATTTGGTATATGCAAAGGGGAAACAGGTCCATGTTGGTCATGGTGGATGTCCGTACTCAAAGAATGAATTGGTGATAATCCCAATTTGCTATTCATATCTGATAGGCATGCTGCTATAGCTTTGGCAGTAGAAAAAGAATTCCCTTTAGCCTTTCATGTTGTATGTTGTCGTCATCTTATGATGAACCTAGGATTGAAAAACAAAAAAAGAAAAGGTTTATTCTGGAAAATATGCAAGGCATATACACGAGAAGACTATGCAACGAACATGAACACACTACAAATTGTTCAGCCTGATGCACATGAAAAGCTTTGTAGAGCTGGTCCTCAAAGATGGTCACGGGCGCATTGCCCTCTAGTGCGTTACAATTATATGACATCAAATAGTGTGGAGTCTGTCAATGCTTGTAGTGTAATATATAGAAAAGAGCCCGTGTTAAAGTTAGCAGAGACGTACCGTGCGATGGTGCAAGAATGGTACTATAAACGTCGACAACTGGCAGGTATTATTCTTTGAAAACATAATATACAACTATTTTTTCGTTGATAACAACTTCTATATTCATTCTTGTTTATCTACTATTGTAGCAAATATGACGTACGAAATAACAGATTGGGCAGCGCACAAAGTGGCAAAAAAAAGATGAAAAGTGCGACTTGGGTTGTTAAAGGTGTTAACGCATATCAATACGAAGTTTCTGACGGTCAGTACATTCGTGAAGTCAACTTACAAACAGGCATTTGTGGATGTCGTAAATGGCAACTTTCAGGGCTTCCGTGTGGTCACGTAATAGCGATAACACGGTTTTTGGGTTTGACGGATTGTGTCCATTATGTGGTAGATTGGTTTAAAAAGCCAAAATATCAAGCCACTTATTCTGAGTCAATTCATTCCCTTGGAAATATGCAACAATGGGAATTTCCAGAGAATATTCAAAAAGCTATTCCTCCTCGCATGGACAACCCACAACCTGGACGTCCTAAAAATACAAAACGTATACAATCTCAAGGAGAGGAGCCAAGAATTATACGTTGTACCAGATGCACACAAACGGGACACAGACGTGATCAATGCAGTCAACCCTTTGTCGTTCAACCGCCTGTCAACATACGTACACACAATGATCAACAATTTACACAAAACAACCAACCGTCTTTCAACAACCCAACACAACAGTTTGACAACACTTTCAATAATATTAACCATTACACATCACAACAATATGCTGACACCACATACCCATCACAACCTTACTGTCAAACACCATACCCATCACAACCTTACGACCAACAATTCGCAAACACCTCTCAACCATACACTGGACATTACACAGAATCATCTCAAATGTATGAACAATACAACTCTCAGCAGTATGATGCGCAACATCTAGATGATATAAACACGAATGATTCAAATAGTTGGTTTAACTCGTTTGGGTTCTAGAAAATTGTATGTTATTATGCTTTCTGTTCGTTTGTTGTAAAAATTTAATGTGTCATTTTAATGATGTAATATATTTGTATTTCAATTAAACTATTTATGTACCTACAATAAACACTGCATTACTAATTAAACATTGTATCTATAAATATTGTAAACAACACAATTAAAGGGGTAATGACAATAATATCTAATGCAATTTATAAAATTTGAACAGTAACTACAAACATGTTTATGACTAGACATGTCACAGACACCAGTATACAAATTATTATTGTAGACAATTTATGCCATGAATTTGACAAATCAATGAAAAGTTGGACAGGTAAATCACAGAATAGAAACATTGACTTGACAAGTCCCTGACACTAAGTGGATCACGTAGCATTGTACGCGATTTATCATATACATATGACAAACCAATGTTATATTGGAAAACACAATCACTACAAATACATACTTGACTTGACAAGTCACTGCCACTAGATGCATCACTTAGCATTAAACGCCATTTATTGTCATCATTTAAAAACAGTGAACACTATATAAACCACATACATTGTGGTTCAACTTCAACAACAACATTAAACTAATTCATTAATTCAATTTATTTTCAAACAATGACATTTAAGGTCCTACTACACCATTATGGAAGGTTCACTAGTCCACCTCATAGAGAATTTGTTGATGAGCTGATTGCTACCATAGATCCGGTAGATATCGACACCTTCTCAGCAAATCAAGTTAAATTAATTTTAACCAACTATGTGGGTTACGATAAAAACTCCCCAACGTTTATTTATATAAAGAAACCTAATTGTAGTCTTGATTCAGGTCTTGTACCATTCGAAGATGCTATACAAGAGCGGGACACGATACTCATGTATAACTCATCATAACCAGCAGCCTACATGTGTATGAGTCTCGGCGGAGCTATCCCCACTCGTCGTTGCAGAGCTGTTCCGTGATGAGACAAACAAAAGGGAGAATCAAGGAAAACCATCTTGTGCAAAAAAGTTATTTGACTAGTTACTAAGAAACAATTTTTAATAATTGTTTGTAGCATGTAATGTCCTTGTTCTAGTGTGTAACAATAAAAAATTGATTATATGAAAAAACAATATGATGGGTTCACACTTTAACCAGTCTCGCAGATTATTATATATATACCAATATACAACTCTATATTTTCAACAAATTCATTTCAATTAACATTTCTTACATTCCAAAGATGTCGACTTCATCAAATACTACTTTCGAGTTCGATGTAAACCACAGCGGAGAATTTAAACTTAACCCCCTAACCTACCAACATGGTTCATTACTGAATATTTACGTTCCACAAATGGGTTTTGAAGATATGGTTAGCTATCTAAAATGGAAAATACCAAGACAATTCACTACTCTTTACTACTGTTTGCCGCACCAAACACGCATTCTCAGGTATGAAACAATTAAGAATGATTATCATATACTAATGTTATGTATGACATTGCAAAAGTTGCTGGGAAGCTACAGATTTTTGTTGCTCATACTCCCATAGATTTAAGCACGGTGTTGATTCCAAACGATGGTTCTTTCGAACAATCATTAGCAGGTGTCATTTCTGAAGCAACTAAAATAAAACTAGAAGAATCACTCAAATATCTACATCAAATGCAGAAAAGAAAGAATAAAAAGTTTGATTACTATGGCTTATGGGGTGAACTAGGTTTTATTAACAAAACAAAACCTCATACACCCTACACGCAAATCTTTTTCAATTTTGTGGTTCATAATAGTGGTCAGTTGGTGCTCGATGAAACGAATAACACGATGTACGTCAACGGTGGAACATTCAACATCAACATTCCAAGAATGAAACTAGCAGATCTGAAACAATATTTGTTAAATATTTTGGGTACAAACATTCATCTCTTTATTATAAAAATACCACACAATGGCTTTTCAATCACCGTTAAACTTAGAAACAACTATGATATGGAGTCATTTGATATATGTTCAGCGCAGTACAAAATTGAAATCTTCATGACCATATTGGTGGTCAATTTTGTTTATACATCAAATACATTTTCCCAAATGCTAGCTTGGCAGAAATGATGAACCATGTCATAACTGACTATTCAAGTGAAAATGAAGGCATTATAAGACAGGAAACACAAAATGATTACACTTCCGACCAAATGGTTGAATGGGCAGAACAAGAACACATTGAATACGAGGAACCAAGGTAGTATGGCCGAAGATAGATACAAAGCTCTATGTTGATTCACCACATAGATCAAAAGTAAGAATCATTCGGAGTATCATTTCAAAGAACGTAAAAACAACAAGATAGTCACTAAGCTATCTACATCAAATCAGAAACGGAAAAAAATAAAACAAGTTTCAACAACACAGTTAAGAATCATTTGTAATAATAATTCATGTAACTCAATATGTAATTAACAATTCTTTTCAATGTACAATTATGTTGTTCCTCTCTTCATAATAAAACAGTGAATGACAGTTGATAATGCGTGTTGAATGAAAATGACAATTATCACTTACACAACTTAAATTGCATTTATTTTTTTCAATTTTTTTTTAAATTACTAACTGACACCTTGCACATCGTATCTATGATATTAAAACTAATTAGTAAATTTTGATTCATTAAGTAGATTCAATCAAAGATCTACACAATAACAAAAAAAACAATTTTAAATAAAACATTTCAGTATCCACATACGTACGCAAAAATGCCCGAACCTGAAGTTCAATAAACAAAACATGCCATAAACCCTAACCCTAAATTTTACTCACGCATAATTGAAAAAAAAAAAAAAATTAATTGTAAATCGCCATGAAGGGGGCGCGATCCACTTAATTTTTTTTTTAATTTACCAAATTTTAAAAAAAAAAAAATCAAAAAAGTAAATCGCTATATACAAAGCGCGATTCACATTTTTATTATTTTAAAAAAAAAAAAAAATTCTTACGAGCCACTAAAAAAGTGACACGTTTGCAAATGTAAATCGCTATTCATGTAGCGCGATTCAAAAGGTTATATCGAAAAATACATTTTGTCAGGGCTATTACAAGATAACACGAAACCCAAACGGTTACTGCGAAAATTTTCGCTTGAAAATTTCGTTGGCATCCTTGTTGACATCAGCTCTAGAGCACCAATTAGTTGTTTTTCTTCCAATATCATGAACTCGAATTATACAAAATACAAATTATACAATGTAGTAAGATAGAATCCTTATAATTCTTCAAGATTGTTTAAGGAATATTCGACATCTGGTTATATCGAAAAATACATTTTGTCAGGGCTATTACAAGATAACACGAAACCCAAACGGTTACTGCGAAAATTTTCGCTTCATCCACTAAATGCACCACGAAACCAATGATTCCAACTTGGATTAACATGAGCCAACGCTAGCACGAGTAGATCTAAATCATGAGAAGGGAATTAGAAACAAAAATAGTTTAAAGGCTAATCGTAAAAAAAAGTAACGCACCTTAAAATATTACTAAGAACCGCTTTGGAGATGGAGAAGATGAAGAAAAATAACTCGTTCAAATTATGAATGAGATGAAAATGGAGAAGAATTCTAGAATGAAATGAAGATCTAGAGGCAGATTTGATGTTTGATTAACTTATATTTTTATACTAGAATAAGTGTATACTCCTTATTGCAGGAAGGGTCACATTTTGACATCACAACTCATAAGAAAATTTCAAGGCAAAAGTTGTATATTGATGAAAATTTGTTGGGATTTAGATGGGAGTTAAATAGAAGGAGGGTTGGTATTAAAAATATATATCCAAAGTAAGCATTGATATCTTTAGTAGTTGAGGGTATTAAAAATGAATCGTTTTACACACAAGTCACAACTGTGAATATCAAAACTAAAATTGTAAGGGTCATCAACTCGGTAGTGTACATCACTTTAATTTCAAGCAATATGTGTCAGTTAATAGGAAAACAGAAGTATGGCTTTTGCAGGTCACATTGGATGCTTTTTTAGCCATGTTGTATATAGTCATCTCAACAATAAGTGTTAGCATACACAATTTTCTTCTAATGCAATAACTATACTACATTTTGTAATATCCGGATCATAAATAGAAGTTTATACCCTTGGAACTTATAGATATAAACTATATTACATGACATAACCCAAAAAAACAAGTTATTGTGACAAGATTACAGTGAATTTGGTCACTATATAGGCTGTCATGCTGACATAATTGAATCGTTCAAGCTCACTTTTTATTTTTTTTCATTTGATTGCCAGTCACACAAAGCACCTGTTCAGTTTTTTGAATCTTTAACAATTATATGAATTTTATTACACCAGATGCAAGTCATTATAACTTTATTTTTTATTTTTTTGATTTGATTTGTGGAGCATTCATATAGTCATGCAAGAGGAGCCAAGCACATGAGAGTTTTTCTGTTGATTTTTCATGTAATTGTTAAGGGTGAATGAAGAGATCATGCATGCAATATGTTCATATATGGAGCCAATCATACATGCTTTTGTTGCCTTGGCACTTGTTAAATGTACCCTCACACACCCATTATATGATAGCTTCAAATATTGCATCACCAATTCACCATCACCATCTCTTCCTTTTTAGTGTGTACTTCTGTGTGTGATTTATATTACTAATTGGTATGGGGAGACGCCCACCTTGTTGTGATAAATTACATGTCAAGAAAGGACCATGGACAGCCGAAGAAGATGCAAAGATTCTTGCATATGTGGCGAGTCATGGTATTGGTAATTGGACATTGGTTCCACAGAAAGCAGGTCATTTCATTTTTAAGTAGAATACTTCAACCTTGACCATTGTTAATCGTCATATTGACTTGTACTCTTTACGTTTATACTTGTATAGGTCTTAATAGATGCGGGAAAAGCTGTAGGTTGCGATGGACGAACTATCTAAGACCCGATCTGAAGCATGATAGTTTCACCCCTGTTGAAGAAGAACTCATTTTGAGGTGCCATCAAGCTATAGGTAGTAGGTAAGTTTACTCTCCCTTTTTTCCGTTCATTGTACTCAAACTTAAGACTAGATCGGACATTTTCAACTAATTTATATAAAAGTGAGTCAGTTTTTTGTTAAAATTTGATGCCAACAGATCAAATGGGTCAAATTTGAACTAAATGTGGAAAGGCTCAAAAGGGCTGTAAGTCTTCGGTGACATTCTCAAGTATCTGGAACCTAAAGAAAATAGATTATGTATTTTGAAACTTTATGCAATCATATTCATAACGGATATTAGTTTGTGAAATATAACACATACAAATGTTGAATATATCACTGCGATCCAGAGTGACCCGTCTTCGTTTCATCAGTAAAAGTTATAACTTCTGATTTGTTACCAACCCATCCGTTTTTTGTAAATACTCAGCATTTTTTTAGGTGGCAATATGAGCGGACTCAGCGTTTTGGGTATCAAAACTACCCAAAACGGGTTAAATTGTGTAATTAATGAAATTGGTAGTTGAAACGTATTAGGCGTGGTTGCCAAAAAAAAAAACAATATTAGTTCACACTCTATTATAAAGTGTCTATATGAGTGCAAAAATTATGTATCTTCTATATTTTTCTAAATAAAATGATTGTGGTTCATCAAAATTACAGTTCTAAATTTTCAACCCATTTGACCCATACAACCTGAACAAATAAGAAACTGTCAACTTCTCTTTGTTGCATAAAAGCAAGTTTTTTTGTGGGTGTACTTTAGGTGGTCCTTGATAGCACAGCAGCTAGCTACCAGGAAGAACAAGCAACGATGTGAAGAATCACTGGAACACAAAACTAAAGAAGAAGCTTTCTAAGATGGGAATCAATCCAATCACCCATAAACCTTTTGGTCAGCTTCTTTCTGACTACGGAAACATCAACGATATCATCCCACTTAACACGAGACCATCAGATCAGCGACACCAAGAACCCTCAGAATTCTCTCATGCTGACACTTCATTAACGATGATGGATGTTACGGCCAGGTTATCGAGCGACGGGCGACCCAAGAGGACCAAGTCCAAGCCCGCATGGCAAGAGGATTATGTCATGTGAATCTATCCTTAAAATAATGTCATTGTTTTAGGAAAGTTATTAAGTCTTTATGTTTATGTAGGAAAGTCATTAATTACGTGTTTCACTAGAAAAGTCATTGTATTTATCTTTTGTTACAAGTTAAGGTTATTCGGCTATAAATACCGAATATTTTTCATCAATTCACTCAAGTTAAAAGATCAATTCTCTTCTCTACTTTTCTTAAGGAGCTCGCACACGCTAAAAGTGGTGCAAATCTATCGATTCTTCTTCTCTTTTCTGACGGAGCTAGCACACGCTTGAAGTGGTGCCCTATCCCGATACAACCCCAAACCGGGTCGTATCAATGGACCCGTATCAGGAACAACAAACCCCAATGAGCTTGATAACTGCTCATTTTCAAGTCATTAACGAAGCAGCATCATCTTCTACATCATCACCTTGTGCATCCATAGTGCAAGGGAATTTACCATCTTCTCCCTCCACATGGAGTGACTATCTTGTTGGAGATCAAGAACAAGAGTGTACCAATGAGTCTGATATCGGTATTTTATCAACAAACGGTGGAAACATGAATAACTACAATGGGGTGAGGGTAGATAACACCAAAAACAGCTTGGATGTTGCTACTACTTCTGTTTCTTTTGTGGAGTCTATCTTGAACAGAGATCGGGAAATGGAGTTAGACTTCCCTCAGCTTTTGGATGGATATTTTAAGTACTGAATAAATCTTACATCCATGGAAACGGTTGCAATGGCGATTGTCCTATTGGTGACCCTGGTTCTAGATCCACATATCTTCTAGTTTTTAGTTATATTTGTAGTCTCTAAAGTGTGGCATCTGTTGCTAACGTTCAATCCATATCTTTAATGCATTGTTCCATTTATGACATTATGTGCTCGACTGATGGACTATCCCACCCGAGAATGGGTCAAATGTCACACTTATGGCATCAAAACAAACGCAAGCGGAAGACTTTATTCATAAAATGGTTCAACAATGTACACCAAGAAAGCTAAGGAAATAAATTGTTAAATACATCATGACTTCCAAACGAAAATAAATCCAATCTCCGAAGTCTAAGCGAAAGACAAATTTAAATTCAATGTCTAAACGACTATAAAAGAAAATGGAAAAGCTATCATCAATTCAGTCCACTAAGAGCTCCTAAGCACTCTTCACTCATAACCCAGCTTCCCTCTTATTACCTGCCGCGGAGAAAAGAAATGCGGCTGAGCTAAAGCTCAGTGAACAGATATAAACGAAACAGATAGATCAAACATATATAGTAAGCGAAATAGAATCAGAGATTTCATACATCATTAGAACTGAACGAATAAGTAGCCAAACAAAACATATAGAAATGCCTTACGAGCTCGAAATGAAAGTCTAAAGCATGCCCCACGCTTAGACAAATAATCACATATATCATAGTAAGTTGTACAAGGTAGTTGCAAATCTCCACATGTACCGAAACGAAAGTGCAATGGGGTGTTGGCACCACACTAAGCCATGCACTAAAACTGAACTGAACAAAGTACCTAGGATGCATCCATACGCTCCCTACAAATCAAATCATATATGGCCAAGTGCATAATAGAGCACACAAAACGAAAGGGAACGCCGTGGACTGATCACACCGCCACAGATAGTGTCACGCCATTGGTGCCTCAATGACGCGGCCATGGTACCTCCATGGCTAGTTAGCTCGGGTATCGGAAAAGAACAAAGGTTTCATATAGCATATCGAAACGAAACATATTATGTCCAACGAAGATCATGTCTAAACAAAACGGATAAATTCATATCATAGCAATGTCAAATGAAGCATGTATCAACGAATTCAAAGGCTCAACGAAGTTATCAGATAAGGTTGCAACAAATAACGAATCATAGATGGGAAACATAAATAGGGATTTCAGCGAGGCAAATAGATACGGAGCAAAAGTCATGAGAATCCTTAAAAGAAATGATAGAATATCTGTACCTTAAAAGCAAATCAACGCGTATTCAAAAACTAGAGTTACTCCTTCTTCAACGAATCTACACGAATTAAGAACCAATTATTATTTAGGAGTCCCGCTACCACTTTTTGTGATATTATGAAGTTGTCTTTAATATAATTCGTATTGATTAATCTTGTCTGCTTTATATTTTAAATGAACATAATCTTTATGTTAGTAGGATAATTTACCAAAGTATTCTAATATAATAAATGATGTCATGATTTATAATATTAAGAGTAAACGTTTGCATGAGTTTTTATAATTTTAAGAGCGTGGCTCATATTTTCGTACGGAGTTAACTCATTTGCTAGGCCCAAAGTAATAACACGTAAGATTTACTAAAGTAACCATCACATTTTAAATCCTACTCGATTTTTACGACCAGTTATATAAAACAACTTTTTTTTATGCATGCTAACATAATCTACTGTGTTCCCTCATTTTATACTAACATCACATACATAAATTCAACAATGGTAGTAACCAAATGCGATACGTAGCCTATTAGCTTATTTTCAAGCTTAATATATATATTGTGGAGCTTATGGGCTCACGGCCAATAAGCCTATTTAAGCCGTGGCTTAATGGGATGGCTTATTGTGGTCCGGATTATTTTCTACTTATTAGTATAAGCTTATGTATGTAAATGGACATTGGTTTTGGACTTGGATCTTATTTTGGACATATAAATATCTTAATGGGCCGTTATTGGGCCTTAAGGCCCAATAAGCGATATTTAGTCATTATAAGAGTTTTGACGAACTTTTTGAAAGTGAAATGTATTTACGAAGTGATATTGAATGCTATTTTCAGAAAAACGTGTTAGTAAACGTTAAAGATTAAGATTTTGGGATTTTGTCGAAAAGTGTCGAATTGGTAAAAAGTGTTAAAATTAAGGTTTAAACTTTGGAAAATGTTGTATGAATGTACGGGTCATGTCAAAATTTCGTAAAAAGTTTATACTTAGAAATTTTCATAAAAACATGATTTTTGATTTTAAATAATAAAATATTATTTAATTATTTTATTTATTTAATAAATTCACTAAAAGACGAAAAATATAATTTTTCTCAAAACTTCTCAAATATGTTTATTATGAGTAAACGTTCCATTTTCAACTCTAATATGATTATTTTCGCAGTGACAAAGTTTACCGAATGGACTTATCGAGATATATTTATAATTATTAATTATAAATATTTACTTATATTACTTATCTATTTTCTTTAAATAGTATAAGTAAGTATTAGGAAGTAATGGGATTGATATGATTGTTGGGATATGTCGTCAACCATCACACCACTAAATTGTTATGGGTAATTGTACAACGAGTCTAAACTCTATGCATCAAACGTGAAGATTATTTTGGGAATGAATAATTAAAATGGGACATTAACTGGACTATGTCGTGTGCGGGCGTCGTTGCATTTGCTTGTGTGATTGAGATTTGGTTGCTAAAGACTTGCTTGAGGTGAGTTCTCGTAGCCCCACTTTTTACTATTTTTCTGTTGGGGGAAAATGATACTCAAATATGTTTTGAAATGTTTTGAATTGAACTGTGCGAAATGTGGTTTTGTTTTTGGGACAAGATATGTACTTATGACTGCTATGTGAATATTATATGTTGCATGATTGTTTAGATCGGATGGGTACGCCTACCCAGTATTTGTGTGATTATTAGAGCGGATGGGTACGCCTACCCTAGTTTGTGTGTGGTCCTGCCCTAATTTAGTGCTCCAACTGGTAGGCCCTTTAGGTGCGTAAGTGACATATGGTGATTGACTAGCGGGGATGCTATGTAAGGGATTGTTTGCATATATATTCACTGTCATGTTGCTCTATTGTCCACTGTTTGAAATATTGACACAACTTTTGGGTTTAAGGTCAAACCTACGAGCTCACCAACATTATTGTTGATGTTTTCGAGTATCATTTTCAGGTGAAGTGAAAGAAGAATAATTTGGTGATATGTGATGGCAGACTTAGAAGTATCCTATGTAGATTTTTCATATGAAGTCATGCTTGCTTGTTTGTTTGATTTTAGTATTTGGATGTTCTTGGTTTAACTTTTGATTTAGACCCCTGTGAGGGCTTTTGGATATTGTAAGAGTTTGCGGATTTGATTGTGATTTGGGACATCACTTGAGGTTGTTCAAGGTTGATGATCTTTGTAACACTTGAAGTTTATGCATTGTAGTTTTTTCTATATTGTATCTTGTGTTATGATTGATCATTATGTTATGCTCCCGAGTTTCCATCATTGTCGGAGGTGTGACAGATTGGTAATTAGAGCCAAGTAGGGGTGGCAATTCAGGTCGAGTTCGGGTTGGCGGGTTCGGGTTGACAGGTTGACGGGTCAGAAAACCTCAACCCAAACCTGACCCATTTAAATAATTGGGTCGGCTATGTCAACCCTAACCTGTTTACACATAACCCGAACCTGACTCATTTAACATGTATATATACTTGGATTGACGGGTTAAATAGGTTACATGGGTTGAATAGGTTAAACGGGTTTCAGGTTGACCCATTTACCCCATTTTATATACAAAAGTTATCATATTACACGGGTTAAACACGTTAAATAGGTTTGTGGGTCGACCCGTTTAACCCATTTAACTTGTATAATAAAATATAAATAATGTTCAATTTAAGAATAAAAATCTTAAACGGGTTGGCGGGTCGACTTGCTTAATTTATACTCAACACGAATCTGACCTGTTTAATATACGGGTTAGATAGGTCGACCCAAACCTGACCCAAATATATTGAGACTCAACCCGAACTTGTTAATTTTCGTGTAGGTTTTAGGTTTCGTGTCGAGTTAGAAATTGCCACCTCTAGAGCCAAGGTTATAGAGAACTGGGTGGGTTGACCTAGATTATAACCTAAGATCTGTCATTTAGTTTCGTATAGGATCTATGTGCGTGGTGTTCCGCTTTTGATTGCTTTCGCGTGTTCACGGTTTGGTGCTTTAGTTACGTCAGTCATTAAAATGTGTGAGCTCAATATTGAGTATGACTGGCAAAGGATGCGAATATAAGTATGGTGGCCAACGTAGTTATAAGTGTGTCACAACTCACTCATACTTAGTAATGTCGTTCACACAAATTGATGTTGACACCGTAAGGTGGTATTATGTGTAAATCTGTATATA
>BQNB010037081.1:0-48140 GCA_026074375.1 Tanacetum coccineum | reverse complement strand
ATTCGAGTTAGGTTTAAGGTTTAGGATAGCTTAAGGTTTAGGATTAAGGTTTAAGATTTAAGATTAGGGTTTAGGATTAAGGTTTAAGGTTTATGATTAAGGTTTAGGATCAAGGTTTAGGTTTAAAATGAAATTAGGGTTTTAGGGTTTCGTTTAGGGTTTAGGGTTTTAGATTAGGGTTTTAGGACGATTTAGGGTTTAGGTTTAGGGTTTAGAAGTTGTGTATTGAGTATTGTACCTTATGCTAAAGTGGTGGTAAGAAATTAGAAGGAATTTAGAGGGAAAATGAGTTAGTTTGAATTCGTGCTTTATGGATTTGTACATTGAGCTTAAATGAGTTAAACTAGGGTTTAGGAAGGAAATTATATTCAAATATTATGCTATGATACTTGTACATTTGCCTTATAAGATTGTACCTTAGAATTGTATGTAAATATTACATATAGTTAGGGTTTTGATATAAACCTTAACGGATAAAGTTCATTTAGTAATAATGTTATGAAAATTACGTTAAATAGATAACGTACATGATATAGAGGATATTAGAATATTGACTTGACATATTAAGACGTTTACTTGATATTAATGTAGATAGAATTGGCATAGGTAGTTGCGTGAGATCGTTTACTTTAGAAATGTAAATTATGTTATTTTTTTGGGTAAAAGGGACAACAATCCCCGGTTAAATAATGTAAACTATGTTACATAATGGAATAAAGCAAAAAATTTCTCGTGAAAAAGTAGTATTTAATATAATATAAGTGGAAATTACAGTGATGAAAATTGTGGGTTGTTACAATCCTCCAACCTTACAGAAATCTCGTCCCGAGATTTAGTTGAGTGATAGAGTGATATTTGGAAACAGAAGTTCTTAGCTTCTACAGTTTCTGGTCTGATGGCCTACTTTGTTACAATTCTGACACCTGACAGTGCAAGGTCCTGTGTGATGCAGTGTACACTTCCTACACAGGGGATGAGGTCCATTATATCCATGGTTTCCATAAGTCCTGAAGGTTTCCTTCCTTCCATTTTGCTGCTGGTGGTAATCATTGTTACGGTTGTTATTGTTGTTATTACGGTTATTTTGGTAGTTGTTGTTGTTGCGATTATTGGGGTAGTTATTGTTGTCACGATTATTAGGGTAGTTGTTGTTGTCATGATTATTGGGGTAGTTGTTGTTGTTGTTGTTTCTTCTATCATCAAACTTTCGTTTGTAATCATTGGTTCCTTGCTTAGCATCGTGCTTTGTTACCTGATCCATTAACTTTTGGGTTATGGTAATGGCTTCATCCAAAGTTTGAGGCTTTGAAGCGGTAACATTTCCTTCAATATTTCTGGGTAATCCCCCGTTGAAAGCTTCCATAAGTTTCTCAGTGTTTGGTACCATATTTGGACATAAGACTGCTAATTCCTAGAATTTTCTAGCATAAGTCTTGAGATCATTTTCTTTCACAACCAAGTTGTAAAATTCGTCTTCCATTTTCTTGACTTCAGTTCGAGGGCAATACTTATTGGTCAAGAGCCTTTCCAATTCTGTTTAAGCTATCTTGTCGGCTTGCTCTATTCCAATAGGTTTGGCATAGGAATTCCACCAGGACAAGGCATCCTCGGTGAGAGTACCAGTAGCAAATTTCACTTTGCAGTCCTCAGTATAGTTGCTATGAGAAAATACTGATTCAGTTCATTCAAACCAATGAATGAGACCAACAGCTCCTTCCGTACCATTGAAGTAGAAAGGTTGGCAACTCATTAACTCCTTGTAAGTACATTTCCTTGCTAGAGGAGTTTCTCTTGGTCCAGTATTCCTATTTGGATTATCAGTAATTGCCATGGTTACAACTTGTGCTTCCAGAGCAGCAGCAACACTATCAACAACTAGTTGTCGGATGGTAGCCTGAGTCATAGTTGGTGCTGCAGATGTTGATGTTCTCTTAGGAGGCATCTATCAACATATACAAGACAACACAAAATAAGAATCCATAAAACGATATAGTCATATCACAAGTTAAGGTATGAAAATTATAATACAAGGACTTGTGATCATTCTTTGATATTACATTGCAGGATATAACGGAAAATTTTGGAGTCTATGACTTCCAGAGATGAACACTCTAACAAGCATCTGACTTATTAGGTTTCTCGGGGAGTGGTTCACTTCCCAGTGGTTTCGGTATGATCCATAATGAGTTATCTAACTCTGCAAAGATATACTTATCAAAGGGATAGTCTGGTGGTAGTGTAGTTGACCTAAACGGTGATGAAGATCCTACTGATGAAGATGGAGATATTAGAATGGGTGATTCAATAGGTGTCTCAACGTCTTTAGGTGGTGAAATATTCTCGGGCGGAAAGAAATGTCAGGAATCAAACATTGGTGATAGTGATAACACCAAAGATGGAGGCAAAATAGTCGGTAGAGCAATAGGAGCTTGTGGTGGAATATGTAATTCATTATCAGTAGCATCATATACTTGCATGACCTTCATATATGGGTCATCATAAAAAGGTAAGAGGGCTAGTCAAGCTAAAAGATCCTTTAGTTAAATCATCTGAATAGTTAGGAGAGGTGTTTCCCGGTGAGGCTGAGAAATAGTCCGGTAAAGCCGGGATATAGTCAGGAGAATGTGTAGAGGAAAAAGTATCCTCAACATCAGAATCATATAGGATAATAATAGGTTGGGGGGGGGGGAGACATGACTATATAACAACCCAGTGGAAATAACATAAGTTATTTATATATAATATAATAGTAGTGTAATATCTGCCATGGAATTTTCTTACACATACTATTCTAGAAACTGAAGTGGCATGGAGGACTTTCTGGGATTGAAAAAAAAGTAGTTATAGTTTAGGTTTTACCCTTGTTCTCTATAACCATGAGCTCTGATACCAATCCATAGCACCTCCATTTTTGACATATAGCAGCGGAAGCTAATCTGGGGTATTACTTCATGGATCAACAGACATAATAAAAAAAATGACTCATAAAGAGACGTTTTAGAAAATTTAGTTATCATTCAATATAATCAAAGTTTTACAAAAATAGAGGTCCCAAAATCTACATGAAAAACATAAAGTTTGAATGATAACAAGTTTGGATGTCCTCAAGTCCAATGCCACTTCGTGCCATAGGTTGCTCAATTACCTGAGATAAACATGCTAAAAGGGTCAACACAAAGGTTGAGTGAAATTCATAGGTTTACAAGTCATCATAGACAGTGGGTTACGTTGTTATACACCTATAATTAGTAATAATTGCAATTGCATTTACAATTATCATAGTAATAATCGAATACAAGTTATCATAAGTGGTAATAATTGCAACACACACAATTATCATGAAAAATAGTATTATTTCCCTAAGCTCATGATATCAATACGTTAACATGGAAATCATCATAGTGACATTGGTTGAGGAACAAATGTCCCCGTGGAAAGGTAACTTGCCAAGGTTACCCATTAAGTAAAATATAATACGTTTGGCTACCACATGAACAGGTATACCAACGGGAGTCGTCACCCCCAATAGATCTATCCACAATATTTGCGTTTACTCGCAAGAAATTAATGGTTCATAATATGGAAATAGTGGCACTGGAAGATACTTAGGCAATAATATATCTGGATAACATACAGTTGGAAAAACACTTGCATTTATGGTTTAAGCATGTATCCCCCTTGCAGGTTTATAAAACATTCAAAAGATTGAAATGCGAAGCTATAAACTCACCTTAACAGGGAAATCTGATTGATGGCAAAAGTATATGAAATGAAAATAACGGCCTCATCATGCAACCTAAGGGTAATATGTCAAGTCTTAGTGTGCTTGTTTATGTTTTCAAAACTTTATAAAGTTTAACATACATCTTACTTTGATTTATTAATTTATGGAAATATTGTATCACTGTTCGGGCTATCATAATTCAGAGGTCATGCAGTAAACGTTTGAGGAGCTAGGACACTTTAAATCGTAAATCCAGCAACTCGTCAAAACGTCTACCCAAATGAAACCCCTCACATGAAACTCCCTAGTAACGTGATACGTTATAGGTTAAATGATAAGATTTTATCATTTTAGGTTTCTTCAAAAGCTAGCGGATGATAAATTACGTTAAATATGTAATTGTTTTATAATGCGTCGATAGATGATTAATAACGACAAATGTGTCAGGTTTTAATAAAATCAAGTCTTATAATATTTATATATATTTTTATAATTTATACAAAAATATTACATTTTATATTTTTAAGAATACAAAAATGGCAATATATACCCTTGATTTATAAACTTTTACAAATTTAGTCCTTTATATATAAAGTATATATAATTTAAACCTTTAACTTTAGAACTTGGCAAAACAGCCCCTTGTAGTTATAACTTTAGGAAAATGACATTTTCAGTCCCTCTAGTTATAAATTTCAGAAAGTTACGATATATACCCCTATGCATGAAAACATTTGCAAATCAAGTCCAAAATTCACAATTTGATATTTTTGAAATCCAAAAGAGTTTTGCAGGTCATGGATTATTAAAATAAGCTAAAATAAGATGTTCTAACGTAACAAAAGTTTAGAAAAAGGATTCGTTAGCTAGAAAATCAAAACGGGTCATTTTTAGGGTTTTAATTAAAAACGCATGGGTTTGAGGATTCAAGGCTTTAAGAAGAGTTTATATAGGATCTTACAAGCCTTATGAAAGATTTAAAATAGATTGTGAACTTATTGAATAAGGTGAGGACTTACAAACTTGAAAATGGGTCAAATTGAGGGTTTTTGGTTCGTACGCATAGAAAACGCCTTCAATGGCTTCTTTCTTTTGTTTTCTTGGCTTCTAAGGGCTCTGTACTTCTTCCTTTGCTTCCTTACTTCTGCTAAATATGGTTTTGTGAGGTAAAATGAAGTTTTGATGGTGATTTGAATGTATATGTATGTATGCGTATATATAGTGGTAGAAACAACTTGGAGGCCAAGTTTACTTGTAGTAGTCACCAAGTAACTTGGTGTGAAAGCCAAGGGCTGTAGAGTGGTGACCAAGGAGTATCTAGGGTGAGTCATAAGAGCTAGGATGAGGTGTAAGAGTGTGAAAAGGGGTTCGGTTTAACAAGGTGTGACAAGGAGGTTTTTGGAGTGCAAGTAGCTTACAAGGAGGTGATAGAGGTGGTAGGGTGGCTACTAGGTGATGACATGGTGGTGATGAAGGTGGTAGGGTAGGTGCTTGCTTGATTTAAAATAAGTTTTAACTAGTTAAAAGGGGTGGCGGGTGGTTTAGGGTTTCGTTTAGGTTTAGGGTTTTAGATTTAGGTGTTAGGATGAATTAAGGTTTAGGTTTATGGTTTAGATGTTATGAATTGAGTGTTGTAAGTTATGTTTAATAGATGGTATGAAAACTAGAAAGAAAATGGTGGTAAATAGGGCTTAATTGAATTCGTGCTTAATTGGTTTATACATTATGTTTAAATGAGTTGTTCACTAATTTAGGAGGTAATTATAATTCAAATGTTATGCATTGTACACTTGTACACAAGTTTAAAGGCGTGCACATTCATTTTATATGTATACATTACATATAATTAGGGTTTTGATATAAACATTAACGGATCAAGTTTATTTTAATATAACGTTGTAAATGGTACGTTAAATGGATAATGTACTTGGTAAAAATGATATTAAGATATAGACTTGACATATTAGGATGTTTACATGATATAAACATAGATAGAATTGGCATAGGTAGGTTGCGTGAGCTCATTTACTTTAAAAATGTAAACTATGTTACATAATGGAATAAAGGAAAAAATTTCTCGTAAAAAAGTAGTATTCAATATAATATAAGTGGAAATTATAGTGATGAAAATTGTGGGTTGTTACAACTGTTTTGACCCTTAGAGATAAAATCTAACTCATGTCCTGTGACAGAGTAGATTGGAGTTTTCGTCTTGTAAGTGAATATGTAACCCAAATAGAGTCATTGTAGAAAGTTGACTACAAAACAGAATTTGTAAAAAACATACACGAGTAAGTATTATTTTAAAAAATATTATTGTTTAAATGAGTAAGCAAAGCATAGCTAAAAGACACGGTAATGTAAAGACTTTTATTCCCTAGAAGTCTTTTAGTCATCTCCTTTTACAAAGGTCTTTTAATTACTGCTCTTCCATCAACGTTGAGTCTCTTTTTTGATCACTCCTCATTTTCACCAAAGTATACCCAATGAGAGTAATTACCATATTATCATTTGAGAAAATATCAGCTCTTATCTTTATTCTTCGTTTCTTTACTTTTGGAAGTTGGTGCCTAAAAAATATATAGATAACTTATATTGTAAATTTATGGTGTAATTTTAGTGAACAAGTAACATTATTTGTAGGATAAGCAGGTTCAGTATGATGGAAGACATAACGATGATGAAAAACCGATAACTGGAGAAAACCTGAAGTTTTTGAAATTAAACGGTCATGTCCTTCGTCAAGGTAATAAGTATTTATTTTGAGATTTTCTACTGGGTGTTTGGGGCTGAATTCAAACAGCGGTCTAAAGGGGAGATTGGGTCGTTTTACGAGCCTTTAGAATTGCTTAAAAGAAAACCACCAACTACTAATGGTGTCTTAAAAAGAACATTTTATAAGCTTGAGCTGTGTATTCAAAATCTAAAAACTAAATAAGACCTGCTAATAAAGGTCGAAAAGTATGAACAAGTTTTTGAAACCCACATAAGGATGGTTATGTAGAACCAAATGAAAGCGTAATTGCATTTCCAGTCAAGGGGCTCCAAAGAAAAGAAGGGTCTCACTAGATGGAATTAAAGGGTGAGCTAAATTTGAATTTTCATTTGTTCCAACAAGAGTCACAAATATGTTAATTATTAAATAATGGTTTTCTATTGAGTTTTTTTATATTGGCTAAATTTACGAGAAGATTAACGGGAGGAAACAATAGCAGATGTTGGAGCTGTAGAAGATGCGGATGGATTCAGATTAAGTCTTTGTCAAACAAGTAGCAACATGTCTTTCTAATATCCTTGGAACACGTAAGTGCCTCATTTATATATTGGATTTTCTTAATCATTCACGTGAGAAAACAATAGGCATTAGTATAGTATATTTTGGGTTCAATGTCTCAAGGAAAGGATAGGACTAAACATTATAGCCATGAATGTGTTGTATAAAACATTAAGCAAAGATGGTTTTTAGAAAACACTATGTCTGCAACAATTGAAAACAATTTTAACTTTGCAAACAGTAAGCACTATGACCTACTTTACAGTTGATGTAAATTTTTTGGCTTAGAAATTCATTTCGCGTAATCAATCTACATATACCTGTAAAAATAGTTTAAATGGTCCCGAGGGGATAACACCTCATCCATATTTGCAGCAATATTAGTTTCATATTTAAATTCTCAATATCTGTTATGGATGAGATATCCATGCTTCGGTGTTTTGCCAGCTGGACTATATGGGATCATAGTGGTTGTTGATGTGTGTTGCAGGTGTTGTGAAATTGAACATGATAGCAGGGTCTTTCAAATACAGTTTGCGGCGAGATATATATATAAACCTGATTGTGTTTTTTAGACACTTTTCAGATTATGCTTGACATAGAACTTATAATAGAGCTTGCAGCGGCTATATCCAGAGTAAAAACACTTTCTAGCGTATAGTTACTTATCTAAGCCTCAAAAACTAGAATCTTATTAGTCTTTAAGCATGAATGTTGTTTTGGTAGGGTGATGTGGTTTTGGGATAATGCGGCGTTTTTGTTTTGAAGAAGACAACGACACGTATGCATTTACGTGTTTTAAAGGGAAGTGTTTAATGAGTCAAGGTTATCCGTTCTTGGCATGGAAAGTTATTTGATTTGCAGCGTGCCTCACACTGCTGCTGGAGTTTGGTTAGACAGACATAACATAGTAACTTCTTCAAACAATAACAAGAGCCAAGTCGACTGTTAATACAAATAACGCTTAAAAACGTTATTTATATTTTTCGACTCCTCCACGTTTTAAAGATGACAAAATGTAAAAACATTCACGATAAAAATAAACGTTTACATGTTATTAATCGTAAACTTCCATTTCGACATAAATCACTTAAGGTGTGGATAAACAAATCATTAAACTTAATTAGTGATCAAGAAAATAATTTTTCTTCTTAATCTATCACATTTCTACAAAACTATATTTTTACAACATTACACAACATAGTTTTGTTACATAAAAATATTGTTTTATTTAAAAACATAAATTTGAATTCAGATTTTCCCCCTAAAACTGAATACAACTCACCCGGATAAACCTCCCCCACAAAAGGATAAAAATCATAGCGTCACTCTAGGGGCGGCCCCCTAAGTGGCTAGGCGGCCCCTAGATATATCTAGGATCGCTGGGACCGCCACCAGCTGACCGTTGGATTTTCCTGGCTATAAACACTGCACTATTCTTAGCAGAAAAATAAACCTCTTAGCACGATTTTTTCAGTCACCTTTCTCTCTCTAAAAACCTTCTTTCTATCACTAAATATCTTGATCACTAACATAGTTTAATCTTGTTTCAAGTGATCGAATATCATCTTCTATCTTCTTCCTTTTTCTATCAAGTGCAAGAGAAGAACACTCATATTCGCCAAGAAACGAAGTGTTATAGACTAGTGATTTCTCCTCTCTTCTTCTAAGATTCAAAACTCTATTTTGATTATCTTGTGTGATTGTGTAAGTCAGATAGTGTGTAAATCCGATAGTGTAGATCTTGTGATTTTGTAGTGCTTATGAAGTGGTAGATTGGTTCTAGCTAAGATTAGGACTCGACATTTAGCTTAGTGTCAGAAAATAACGTAAGCGACGTGTAAACGGTTTTCTCCGCCTGAAGGAAGCTTGTTGACATAGTGAAATCTCGATTCAGATACTCGGGGAGTGGAGTAGGGCGAAGAAGAGCTACGTAGCCGAACCACTATAAATCTTGGTGTCTTGGTTTGATCGTTCTTTCTCTTATCTCTTTATATTGTTTGTGTTTCTCATTTATATTTCGTATAAATATTACGAGTAGATAGTTTCATTGATTGGTTCATATTGTTGATTGATTGAACATATACTCGAATCTAAAAATTTTAGAAGTAAAATTTTAAAATGCCAATTAACCTATAAACTATTCAACCCCCCCCCCTTCAAGTTATCACAATTAGTATCAAAAGCCGAGGTCACTCAAGATTTTTAAAATATACTGTATTTTAAAGCTTGGATCGATTTATGGATTCCGACAAATATCTAGAAGGGCAATCCATGCAAAGACCACCACTCTTTGAAAGTGATAGTTTTATTTATTAGAAAAATATATTCGAAACATATGTTAAATCAAAAGATTTTAATCTTTGGCATGTTATTACTAACGATGCTTTTCAACCGATTGAATAAAATCCAGAAACCAAACTAGATGAGGTTATCCATTTTGAAAAACAAAGTGATGATCTTAAAAAGAGGCTTGCGAAAAATAACAAAGCCAAAATGGTTATTTACAATGCTTTGCCAAGAAAAGAATACGAAAGAATTTTCATGTGTAATACGGTAAAATAAATTTGTAAAACTTTGTTAATCACCCATCAAGGTAATAAAAGTCAAAGATAACAAGATTGACCTTTTGATACAACAATATGAACAATTTTTCATTTCTTAAGACGAATCTATAGATAGTGCTTTTGCTAGGTTTAATACTATTATTACTAGTCTAAAAGCTCTTGATGAAGGTTATTCTAGCAAGAATTAAGTTAGGAAGTTTCTTAGGGCTCTACATCCCAAATGGAGAGCAAAGGTCACGGCGATTGAAGAGTCAAAAGACTTAACATCATTGTCACTTGATGAACTCATTGGGAACCTCAAAGTTCATGAGATGATCATCAAGAAAGATTCCAAAATAGTTAAAGCTAAAGGAGAAAGAAAATCTCTTACTCTAAAGGCTAAGAAGGAATCTAGTGATAAGGAGTGTTCGACTTCCAGAAGTAAAGACGAAGAATACGCCATGGCGGTTAGAGACTTTAAGAAGTTCTTCAAGAGAAGAGGTAGATTCATAAGACAACCATGGAACGACAAAAAGACGTTCCAAAGAAGCCAAGATGACAAGAACAGCAAAAGTGATAGGAAGTGTTTTAGATGCGGTGATCCTAATCATCTTATTGGAGAATGTCCAAAACCACCGAAAGACAAGAACCAAAGAGCATTCGTCGAAGGTTCTTGGAGTGATAGCGGTGAAGAAGACGATGAAAAGGCTAAAGATGAAATGTGTCTTGTGGCTCAAACATCAATTGAGGTACGTTCTGAATCCACTTACTTTAGTGATGACATTTCTTGGGTAGATGATATTAAGTTTGATAGCGAATGTTACAACTTTCACAAACTAAGTTAAAAAAATATCTTCAAGAACAAACAACTAAAGAAAGCTAAAAAGAAGCTTGAAAATGAACTTAGTGAATTAAAATTAAAATTGTCTACTCTCGAGAAAAACAAGGGAGCTGATCTCGAATGTACAAGTTGTCAATTACTTGAGATCGACAACGAAAAACTTATAGAATAAGCTCTTAAACTAACTAAGTTTGAAAAGAGTACACACTGCTTAAATGAAATGTTAAGCAATCAAAAACCCTCCGGAGATAAATTAAGTTTAGGGTTTAACCCATGTGAAGCATCAACTAGTAAGTCTAAGGAAATAAAATTTATGAAATCTCATAAAGAAACATCCTCTGGTGGCGGTCCCCCAAATACAATGGGCGCCCCCTATAAAGTCTAGATGGCCCCAAAGCAATCAAGGGGCCGCTTATTTATTCTCCAGAATCTAAAAAATCTGTTTCCTTTCAAAAATCTATTTCGGGTCCTAGACCAAAACACATAATGGTAAACAATGTTAAAATTCATGTTGCTAGTGATAACGAGGTTAAACAATTTGATAAACTAACATTAAAACCTAGAGTTGGATTTTATAAACCAAATTTTAGGTCAAAAACTCCACCACCTAGAAGAGTCAATAATCATTATCCTCGTTCTTAGACACCGCAACCGAAAAGGAATGTTGGTCAACAAAACCAACCTTATTATCACACCCCGTCAGTGGCGGAAACACGGGATGTGATGATACCGTTCTTCGCACAAGATATAAGATCATACACTTTACGATTTACAAAGAAGAGAAATTTGGGTTTACATTAATTTGACAAGTTAAGACTTGACAATAAAATAAATAAAACTATTTTGACCAATACCCCTTGGGTTTACATCTTTGATCTTCTAACATTGTTCACATACCTTTAATTGACACACCTGAAAATGATACTCGAAAACGTCAAAATAATGTTGGTGAGCTCGTAGGTTTGACCTTAAACCAAAAGTTGTGCCAATATCTCAAAATAGTGGACAATAGTGCAATATGATAGTAAATATATGCAAATCACCCATGACTTAGCATCCCCGCTAATCATGTAACACGACCTAGCATTCCCGTTAGTCGGTCACCATGCCCTAGCATCCCTGCTGGAGCACTATATTAGGGAAGGATCACAATAGACATGGGCCTACCAGCTGGAGCACTATATTAGGGAAGGATCACAATAGACATGGCAAATCATTGCGAATCACCCTTGCCATGCGTCGCAATGCATGCAAGTCAAATCACAACTCGTGACATGCCAAACACAGTTTATGCAAGTAAAATCACATCACATATATTCACATAACAATCATAAGTACATAATTGCCCTAGAAAACAAAACCACGTTTCGCACAGATCAGAAAAATAGTTCAAAACACATTTGAGTATCATTTTCCCCCAACAGAAAAACAGTAGAAAAGGGGCTACGAGAACTCACCTCAACAGCAAATAATGCAAATTGCACAAATCTCAAACTCAACGCACAAATAATCTCGACGCAAGCGCACAGCAGTACCCGGCCATGACCTAATCATTTACGACACTTTATTAATATTTGTACAAAGTTGACTTATTGTACAAGTATTCATCTTTACTCATACCAAAATTCTCAATCCCGTTACAAAAACCTCTTTCCTTATCACCAAACCTTTACTCTTTATCTCAAAACCGTTATCTCATAACAAAACCGTTATCTTTTACCAAAACCGTTATCTTTTACTAAAACCGTTATCTCATAACAAAACCGTTATCTTTTACCAAAACCGTTATCTTTTACCAAAACCGTTATCTCATAACAAAACCGTTATCTTTTACCAAAACCGTTATCTCATAACAAAACCATTATCTATTATTATGGTTATTACTCAAAACACTTGGGCTAAGTGTGACATCAACATCATTTATCCAAAAAAAATCGATCGCTCATATACAATGGAACAAATATCAAACAGATGGCAAGAAAAATCTGATGAGAATTGAGTTAAGAACTCAGAAACCGAAGATAACAAATCAACATTTCCCTAAAATCGATAAGATATATATATATATATATATATATAACTATTCAATACTTTTAAATACAGTACTAATATTTATTATCACTTTCAATTTCGCCTATTTAATCGAGCTAGACCGAATACATAATAAAGTTTATGCTATAATACCCATGACTTCACAAACGACGCTCACTTAATCAACCTTGACCATTTTTAATTAGTTAAAAGCCACCTTTTTGGTACTTTAGTCATTTTAACAAAAAATATTTATTTCAAACCATTTTCTAAGTATAGCATTTTCACAAAATTTTGGCATGACCCGTTCGTTTGTACAACATTTCCAAGATTTTCAAACCTTATTATTTTTCCACAATTTTAAAATCTCAATTCTAACACTTTTCCCAAATTCTCAAGTCCAAATACTTTTCCCAATTCTCACCAATCTTCCGACTAAACGCCAAATTATATATCCCAAAAATACTTTAACAAAACGCATTTCCCTCCATCGACTTTCAATATTGACACGAAACATGTTTCTCTTTAAAAATCCACTTTAAACGTATTAAACCACTAGTTTTCGCTTATTGGGCCTTAAGGCCCAATAAAGATCCAAAACGTTTTTACTAAGTGTTAAAAATCCATTTTATTATCTTAAACTCGATGCCAAAATATATGTTCACCATATAAGTTTGAAAACCATTATAATCTATAAGTCAATAATATTCCATAACCTAAAATACGAGCCGAAAAAAAAATCATAATCGATTATAAGTCCGATGTCTAATAAGCCCCAAACCAAAATAAGGCCTAACCAAATAACAAAATAAAAATTAATCTAAGTTATAAAGCTTAATAAACGAAATTACACAAAAAATTAGTCACAAGTCCACAATAGCCAGAAACCAAACTACTATAAGCACAACCAAACCGAAGACCAATAAAGTCCGAAAACACCAAAAACCCAAACCATAAGCTCCTCATGAGCTTATTAAATAAGCCGAGGCCAAGTAGGCCGAGCCCACCCCTCGTCGGACCAAGACCGAAGCCCAAAACCATACACAGTTGGGCCGAGCCCAAACCGACGCATAAACCGAAACCAAATAAGCTCTAAATAAGCCAAAACCAAGCCAATAGGCCAAACCCATCAACTTTTTTCTTCTTACTTTTCTTTCTTGTTTGGCCGAAACAACAATAAGCCCAAAAAAATCAAATAAGCTCAAACTAAGCTTATTTTTAAGCATCTTTCAAAATAAGCCCAAAAGTACTTTGACAAAATTATAAAAATACCACCACAACCAAAATATTCAAACTTTCGACTCTTGTTTCCTTTTGTTCGAATTTGACGCAAACAAACACCCTTTTTTATACACTTTTTGTTTTCAAGAATCGATTTTTATGACGATCGACTTGTACAACTAGTATTAAGACACCATAATAAGCATAGAAGTACAACTTAAATCAAATTTAGAAAACATACAACTTTGGCGAGTTTGGTTCGATTTTAACGCAAGAAGCAGAGACCCAAAAACCTTTTTCTATAACCCGTGTCTATCTAATAACGACCCACTATCGATCTTTTAACCCCGTATTCTTGGTAATCTTCAAAATCAATGCTGCTTGTTGTTTTGGTGGTCGTCCAAAAATGGGAGGGTGAGGGAGAGAGTATTTTTTTTGTTTTGCTTGATTTCAAAATTTGAAATGAAAGAATGTTTGAGGTTATGAAAAAAGAGGTGGTACCATTCATGGACAACCAAGGCTAAAAATATGCCTTGTTGTCTCCTTCTTGTTACACGTCCCAATGGAATCCTAGGTGGGTGTTCTCGTGTTCATCTTCGTGTTAGTTTGCTTAAAAGCTTAAAGTTTTGATGAATTTAAACTTTACCCAAGTTTAATTAATATCTCATTGCGTTAAAATCACTTATCCCATAAATCTAGTCATTTTATACGACACATATCACGAATCTACCTAGTAAAAAAATATATTTAGGACGATAGTCGGCCGGGTCAGGACCGAAAACATGAATTTTTGTTTAAAAACTCAAACCGAACCATCCTCACAAGTGTAAAAACATTTTAAATCCCCAAAATAAGCTTTGTCAAAATCGAATTGCTCAAAATTTACACTTTAGCGACCGTTACAGTCTTTTTACAGAATTTCACGAAAAAAATGGTAAAAAAAAAAAACCAGTTTTCTAACAACTTTCAGAAATCAAACACCAACGATGACGTTTTAAAACCAACGTTTTCAAAAACAAGAATTTATTAAATAAATAAAACTCGATTTACACACTTCCAAATTCACATAAACTTATTCTAAATAAATTGTCGTTGTCGTTGGTAACGAGACGCTGCGTGACGACTTCCGGGGATCACGAGAAAGCTTCCCGGAATTATTTAAAATACCAACAAAATACTCCAAAATGGAAAGACGAATCAAAGTGATTCTCTCCCGAAATTCAAGACTCCTCCAAAAACCCCGGTTAAACCGTAACCGTTTTACGCAAAATAGTCAGCTGAAGTCAACTTTTCAGCTTTCATCAGGAAAACGGACTAGGTTTCCAAAAATTCAAAATACGCAATTAATAATATTTTATAATAATTACCAAGGACAAAGTTACCGGTTATCACAGTCTAAACCCCCTTAAAAGGAATTTCGCGCCCCAGAAATTCAAACTTCAAACATCGAATCACAACATCGACATGATATTACCCATTCCTTCGAACGTATCACAATAGATCAATAGGTTTTACTCTTTTCGAAGCAAGGTTTCTTCCGGTTCCTCTAAGACTAAAGTTTTTCCACAATCCCAAATTCCCTACACTTTCCTCATGGTTAATCTACGCCCTTTCACAAACAAACCATGATGAGTCTTTCCTACTATAATCCATAAATTTCACAATTTCCCTCAAAATAAGGTCACACAGACTTAGTCGGAGTGTCTGAATACGATCCAATCTTTGACAGTGAGACTATCCTACATAATTGGCATCGCTAAAAATTTCGGTTGATTCGGACTAACCCTTGCAGGAAGGTGTCCTACATAATACGACTCACACCTCTATTTTCTCAAAAACATCCACGTTCTTTTGCAACATTCACTTAAATCCCCAAATAAACCCTACCCGGTCTACGCTTCAGGCTTTACCTTTCTAGAAGACATTTCATTGTCAAAGTACCTCATCTTTATTTGCCTTAAACTATTTCCAAATCAACCTACACAACGAGTACCTATTTAAATCTTACTTCCGATTAGATATGTCAAGATACTTTGTCCAAAAGCTTACACAAGAAAAGAAAGATCGGGTTTTCAAACATCGATCACTTTAATCCTTCCAACTTTCCTTGATGACCTTCATGGACTCTCACTTTCCTATAGCCTTTCTAACGAAACGCAATAATCGATCAACTCGAAATATATTTCAGTTTACTAAATAAACCCAACTAAACGGATGACACTAACCCTCACAAGGGAATGGTGTCCGCCCTAACACGAGTGACTAATCGTAACACAACCACGCACGGGTAACTGTGCTTACCAGCACTGATCTTATCCATCCAACCAATGATAACACAAAAATACTGCTAATCACTAAAAAAAAATTAAATCAAACAAAATTTCCTTCACTATCATAAAAACGATTCCAATACCAATCATCTAACGACTAATAAGGACTACTCATAACTACCACTACTAAAAAAAGCTTTACTAATCATAATACCGACACTAAATGACGCTACTCGATTTAGTGATGTACACAACTACTAATCAAATCCCATACATCATGCACATCTCCTCTGGGCTCCTGCCCTCAACAGCTTCATACTAGCAACAATCTCAGCCAAATCCAACCGTGCATGTCTCTCCTTTGCGATCTATAATCGTAACTCTTGGTTCTCCATCTGCGTATCACTAATGGCATGCCACAGAGATGCCCTCTGTGCATCCATCTGACCTGCCCACGACTCCAAGGCTAACACTGGTCTCCAAATCGCTCCAAAAGTTACTGCAACCCTCTCCTGCTCATGCTCTAGGCTCCTAAGTTGATATCTCTAGGAGAAGATCTCATCCTTGATTTCCCCTAACCTAGTAAACAACTCCCCTATATCCCTATCATACCTCTCAAACAAGGCAGGTAATATCTCCCCTAATCATACCGTATGATCATAAATCAATCCTCCTTGCATCTCAACCTGGGCTTCTAACTCAGTCAAAAATCCCTCAGCCTTAATCGTAGCGGGTGAAGCAATTGGCGTTGGAATGGTCAGTGGTATCATGGGTGATAAAATAGGTGAAGGAATGATAGATGGTGCTGGAGAAACAGGAAGTAAACCAGACGACAACTCAAGAGATGGCGGTGTCTTAACGGGTAGTGGGTAAGCAATAACATCAATGTAAGGCCCTACCAACCTCTGGGTCTATCCAATGTAGTGATGTAGGTTGCCTAAGTGCCGACACTGCTCTTTGTCTCTCAGGCTCTGGAACAAGATCCAAACTCTGCCTACCTCTAATACACTAGGCATCCTGGCCCCTCCCTTGAACGCTATCAATCACTCCCGACTCTCAACGCCCATAAACCCTATCCTAGAGGATTCCTATGGCTTCCTCACACAACTGGGGCTGCCTGCTGCTAACTTCTCAGTACAAGCCTCATCCCCTAGTCCTAAACCAAGACTCTCAACACCATAACAGAGGACCCTCGAGTCCCCTGCATGCAAGACCCCCATCCCTTGGAGCAGGACCCTCCGTCCCTTACATCCTCATTCACATTATCGAAATTTGAAACTCTCCTCTTCTCCTTTTCTTCCTCGTTACCTTTTCCTCCTCCTCATCATCTCATTTTAACTCAGATTTTACCCGAGAATGCTTTCGGAAGGAGGTCTGGTGAGTGATGATGATGGTGAAGTACTTTAAATAGACCTAAACCTCTTATAAATGTTGAATCGACATCGCCTCTGCTACCTCAGCTATAATACTGTAGAGCGGCTATTGCGACATTGTAGGTAGGAACACGCGACACGGCCATAACTCGGTCCCTACTGAGAAATCATTATCGGTATGGACTGGTTGAGAAGACATCACGCAGTAATAGTGTGTGATGAGAAGTTAGTTCGAGTTCCTTTTGGGAACGAAACCTTAGTCTTCCGTGGAGCAGAGAGTTACATCGGAAGAGAATCTCGGTTGACGGTTATCTCATGTTCTAAAGTTCAAGAATACATGGCGAAAGGATGTCATGTCTTTCTGGCACAGATATCCGCCACCAAGGAGGATGACAAGTCTGAAGGGAAACAAGTCAAGGACGTACCTATCGTCCGAGACTTTCCTGAAGTGTTTCCTGAGGATTTGCCAGGACTACCTCCAATTCGACCGGTAGAATTTCAGATCGATCTAATTCCAGGAGCTGCACCTGTGGCCCGAGCGCCATACCGATTAGCTCCATCTGAAATGAAGGAACTGTCGGAACAACTGCAAGAGCTTTCTGTAGGATCCCTAGATCATTCCATGGATGAAATCACAAGATCAATGGCAAAAGAAAGATTAAACATTAAAGAACTTTTGATTGAAATGAAACAAGAGTTGCTACAAACCCCTAAAAGATGAAAAAATAATAATGAAGTAGCTCACCTAATTTTGACTAAACTAGGTGTATTTATACTAACTAGGATTTCCCTTTGAGGGCTTTCTTTTTGGGCTTTTTACATCTTGGCCCGTATACATAATAAACATTAATTAACATTGTCTTTCGAGCTAGACTTTTGTCTTGTATCTTCGAGTGACCGAAGCTTCTTTGTTCGGGTCCATTTATGTGATCCTAACAATCTCCCCCTAGATGAGGTCATGAGAAGTTAGCTCACTCGTGCTTGTCTCTTTAGCTCGTTGTTGATAGGGTACTTCACTTGATGTGCTTTGGTAATTCAATCTTTAACACCTTGATCATGATCTTCAGAACTTGATGTGATGACTTGATCTTGATCTTTGACTTGTTTAAGCTTTACTTCTCTGAATTACTTTGTGATCTTCTTTCACTTTGACTTTGCCATACGCTGATCTTTAGTCTCACATGCTCATATCTGTTGGAATCTGGAAAGCTTTGATGATGTATCTTCTTCTAATCTCCATAACGTTTAGCATTTGAAGAAGACATTGATTTTCAGAGATTGTGCGGAAGCTTTGTATGTAAACTTTCTTGATTTCTTCAGATATGTGAGTAAGGATATGAGCATGTCTTGCATCGGATACTTTGAGTCGTCATTCGCTATGATAGAACAATTTAGTCACCAACAAAAACATTTTGTTATGTAAAATCCACTTAATGTGTTCTAGAAAAACATTTTGTGAACACACAAAGGTTTTATATTTTGAAGGGACCGAGTATAGACGATACTCAATCTGGTCGGTTACATTAACCTCTGATTCCGTGAGGATCAATGATTACAGTATGAATACTGCACCTGTGATCAGATAGATTCATTAAAAGAACCTTCTTGACAGGTTTTCCGGCACGTGACAAGCTAGTTCCTCTAATACCTAAGTATCAGATTCCCTAATGTTCGCCGTTCTCTAGACCAGATGTCCGAAGACTAACACACTATAAGTATTTCTACTAATAGAATGGTAAAGAGTGAGTCAGTACAGTTACTATCTGCTGACTATACCGTATAATTCCTTTTTTTTCAGCGTTTTACTTCTTAATACAATTAAGTACCGTAGAAGGCCTGTGGCAAAAATGATTTGAAAAACATTCGATGTGCTGTAATAAAAATTTGTTTGGGGCAACAAACGAAATTTTTTTTTTATATTCAGAATGATTTGATATGATGTTTTGTAATATATCCCAAAAGGATATGCAAGTTGCTCTTGGAAATCCAAAACTTGTACAGTTACATTTATGGAAATCACTTCACTAGGTTTGGCGCGCAAGGTCGAAGACAGCATGAGCAATTCATACGAATACCTACTGGTGTACACAACTCTTTCTAGCATTCCTTATGTTCACTTTCACGAAAAATTAAACAAAGATTTCTTTGTCATTTATCAAGATACTTGTGTATAAACACAAACTTTTGGGACCTTGCATTTTTGATCATTTAACACTTATGCCTACCCCTACACTTTGTGAGTCGTAATCGAAAGATGTTTAGCACATGCATGGATAGGACTTAGCATTTTAGAATCAATCGAATCATTTAATTATCCGTTTTTACATGTTTAAGTCACATTCTCTCCCCTGATCAAAAGTATGAAACTTGTGAATGGGTTTGTTTTGATCGAGAATGGATTAAATGTATCAATCTCCCCTTCAAAGTATGAGGTGAGGTGAAATAGCACAAAAAATCAAGTTAGTAATTGAAACAAGACCTTTAGAATACCTAGAGAGGAATGATATTGCAATCTGTCTTGAACTTGTAAGCGGTTGGTCGTGTCAATCTGTCAGCAATAGAATCAGCAAATCTGTACGTCCTTTTGTACCTGCAAACAACTGTTAGTATACACTGATTATCCCCTCAAATAATGACCGTGTCATTGTTTGATATGGTTAACCCGAACTGTTTGATAAAAACAAGTTGTTTATGAGAAAATATAGGTTTGGGGCTTAGACAACTTCTTGTCTGGATAGAAATAATGCCACTGAAACGTAATTCCACATCAAATTGCTTTAGAGTCCGAGTCGTGAAAACGTGATTTAGATGATCGTTCTTATAAGTCAAGCCAGACCCAAAAAGTCAAAGATTGACATCGTCATTCTAAATTCGAAAATTCTCGGATGTTACAAGTGGTGTCTTTTCCTTGAAGCTGATCTCTTAACTTATTTATTTCAAAAATAGCATGGGAGGCACTAGAAGTGTCTATGCACTGTTTATAGTTTTGAAATTTAAGTTGTAAATCAATATGGGTCTTTGTAAATGAGAGTTACGTTTCTCAGATTCAATGACCATCTTTTGTTGTTTTAAAACTTTAGCTTCAAGTTATTCAAGAATTTATAGTGGTCCCTATCACATGCAGATCTAAGATCTTCGCCAAATGGCATTTCGAACTAGGTTCTCGCAACGTCTTCCTTGGTAGCTTTCCAGGCATTTTTAGAGGTGTTCACAGCGCACTTGGCCTGGTGAGTTTTGACATGCACAGATTTCGTAGAATGAACCACAAACTGACCAATATCAACATACAAATTCCTGTAGTAATCAGCTGCCCTCCTCGCTTTCACACTCTTAGTCGGTAAACGACTATGGTTCCGAAAGTTGTTCTTAGGGTTTGGTTTGCGAGCGACAGTGGCAGGTTTTGGTTTTTGAAATACGTTCACAGGAACTGTAGGTTTCTTATGCTGTTGCACTTGTGGTTTTTGTGCGGGTCTTGGTGAAGATCTGTGCGGATCCTGAAAAGTCACCTGCTTCTTTTTAGGCAACGGGGTCGGTTGAACCCAATTGGCTCTTTTTGGTGGAACAATGTACTTAGAACTCTTGGTGTACATCATTGAAGCAAGTACTTTGGGTTTCACTAGCTCTGTAGGTCCACTATTCTTTTTGCCAACAGCTTCAGCTTTCAGTTTGGCAATTTCAGCATTTAAGATAGCCATCTTCCCTGTGAGTGTAGTTCTTGAGTGGGTACTAGCAGTCGACAGTTCTAGATACCGTCGATTCACATTGGCGTTCTCTATCTTGTACCCATCATTTTGGATCCGAAGGGAAGTGAGGGCGTCTTTCAACTGAGTGACTTCAGTTTCTAGGGCCTGCTGATCAAGGCTACCTGTGGTGGGGCCTACATTCAACATTCTCGTGATGTTGATATGAGTTTCCAGATTCCTGATGGTGTCATCCTTCCTTTGAAGCTGATATTTTAACTGGTTAATTTCAAAAATAGCATTTGATGCAGTTGCATTCGGCGGCACACAAACCTTCTCATTTTGAAGACGTTCTTTGTAGTTTTGAAATTTGAGTTGTAGATCAACAAACTGCTTTTGTATAAGAGAGGATTGGTGTTCAGATTTGGCAAGCATTTGTTGTTTCTCTAAAACCTCAGCTTCAAGTGCAACGACTCTGGAGTGTCCCTTATCGTAATTTGATTGAAGTTCTTTACAACTGCAATTCGATCTCGGAGACACTTGCTTTTCAGAAGAAAGCACAAAAGAGCAGATGTCTTTTGCTATATTATCAGCAATGAAGCGCTCATTGTCATTCGAAAGATTCGTCATCACTCTTTGTAGACGCCTTGTCTTTGCAAGAAGATGCTTATTTTTGTCACCAAGGCGCTTGTTATCCGCAAGACACTTGTCATAGTCACTTTCCATTTTATCAAGACTACGCTCAAACTCCTTTACTTCTGTATAGATGTCAGTATCTAGGTTTTGAGAAAGGTTTTTGATGTTTTCATAAAATGGTATAATCTCGTTAACAAAACTGCGTCTATACTCCGACCAACATGGTTGTGCTCTTCCATTTTGTATGATTGGCTCAAACGCAGTAAGGTACTCTTTAATTTTCCAAACCTTTTTGTGTACCTCATTGTTTGCTGGACGAGTGTGAACAAAAGGAGTCATAGGTTTTGAACCTGCAGCACTTGAATCCTTATCAGTCATCTTTGGTTTTTGAATTCTAAGAACTGAATGATCTGATCGTTGAGTGATTGTTGATTTGTTTTATTTGTGTTTGGTGTTGTTTTTGTTTGATTTGTGTTTGGTTGAAGTCAATTACTGTTCACGGGATTTTACAAATCTTTGATTAAAACCGAGAAAAGAATCGTATCTTTCGCGGGATTTTACAAAATCAAGAAGAAACCGTAAAACAATAATGAATTGATCTTGTGTAGGAGGAAAGAAAAGAACAAGAATATAATTTCCAAATTTAAAAGATTATATCCCTTGACTTTAGGAACCAATTATTTACTTCCCAAAATTAACCTCCACTAGGATATAATTATTTACTTCCCAAAAGATTATATCCTTTGACTTTAGGAACCAATTATTTACTTTCCAAAATTAACCTCCACTAGGATTATATCAAATCCCTTGATTTTAGAAAACAAATATTTTCTTCCCAAAAATATAGATCTCTTACTTTTCTTTTCTTTTTTTTTTGAAAAAAAATGCCTAAACTCTTTTTTTTTATTAAATAAAATAAGCCGAAATTTATTTTTGTAAAAAAAAGACAAAATTTTTCTAAAAAAAACTTTCGATGAGATCAAAAAAAATTAAGTCAAAATCAGATAGATGTATTAAGGCTCGTTCGATTTAATTTTTTCAAACACACAAGATTAAAACACGTACCACTTAGGCTAAAATTAAGATATTAAATCTAAACATAAACCATCTATGAATCAATAATGAAAGCAAACACACAAACAAATTCGGATCCCTCTTTATTTTTTTATTTCCGAATAAAAAATAGAAACACAAACCAAATCAAATCATCAATCTTGAAGGCTCTGATACCAATTGTAGGTTCCATGATCATTCATACAAACCTTAACAATGATGTGTAGAATCAAGATGCAGGAAAAATAAAGACTTTATTGATGATTGAAAGAAAAACCCTTTTGGTGGCTAAAAACCCTAATAACAATATTGACTAACTAAACTGTCTAACCTAATTTTGACTAAACTAGGTGTATTTATACTAACAAGGATAGGCCTAGGAGGCCTTTGTGGGCTTTTTGCATCTTGGCCCGTTTACATCATTAAACATTAATTATGTAATTAACTAATGAGCTATAAAATGCTAGATTTCTTCAAGACCGAGCTTCTCTTGTTAGACTGTGAAATTATGTTTCTAACAGAGAATAAATCAATCAAACAACACATAGACATATTGAATGATTAATGATAAATAATCTTACTTGATTAAAACATGGATTGAAGGTAGTATAATAGGGTTTTGAGGCTCTAAAAATGACCTATACATCTGCTAGAAAGACTAGGGTTCGTCTCCCAAAAGTTATACAAAGTTACACACTTAAAACCCTAACAACGGTTTTGTATTTATAGAGACATCAACGCGACAGCATCGCTTTGTAATCCCGGCGCCATCACCACGTAGATGATTCTAGATCCACTTTAAGTCGGCCACGTCTTGACGCCGTTGCCAAATCTATGACGTCGTCACCATGAAAGTCCTGACGCCGTCGCTTTATAGATGCGACGTCGTCTCCACGCTCTGAGTGCACAATTCTTTATGGTTCTTGGTGTAGAGTCGTAATCTTGTCTGTTTCTTCTCCAAATGAGCCCAAGTCACGTGTGTTTCCTCCAAATGTCATCCAAGTGCTAAAAATACAAAAAAAAATGATTAAGCACATAATCTGGGCATATTTGCATGATTTAGGGGGTTAAATGACCCCGAAAAAGTGTATAAATGACACCTCATCAATATTGCTATCACTGTTTATCTCATTATCTTGAACATCAGCAATATGTGTTTGTTTATAATACGTCATCTCTTGCACATCCTGATTAAGTATATCATTCAAATAAGTATCAGAATATGGTACCTCATAGAGGATATCAGAATCACAACTTGAGAGATTTGCCATCAAAACTGCTTTATCCGAGGATAGATCATCATAATCCGAGTCATAAGCATCCAAATCTTCAGTATGGAAAGCTGAATTCTAAGGGAGTGTCTGTTGAGCAACTAGAGCTTTTGCTATTCTAAGGTCTGCCAAGAATACAAGTTGCTCTTCATCCAATATATGGCCGGCTTCTTATGCTTCGACTAACATCAACTTCTCCTTAAACCATGCAGAATTTCTTGGCCTCTTTGGATGTGTACACTATCTTGCCATATGCCCTTCCCCTTGACAGTTATAACACTTCACAACCCTTGGTTGACTAGCTGCATAATTTCCCTTTGAGGTTTAGTTAGTAGTAAATTCCTTAATTTACTTGTACCAGCATAACTTAAGATTTTGTCTTTCTTTGAAAAACCCCCATTGCTTGAAGCGGTTACTCTACCATCTTGAATGGTTGCTTGATTTATAGGATTAGAAGATGTTATGAGTTGATTGTTTGATGGTGGAAACCTTGATGCTACAACAAATAGAAATGTCATTGCTTTGTTGATGCATTTAATCAGATCTTTTCCTTGCTAAAATATAGGAACAGCGAGACCAGAGTCCAATTGAGGAAATTCAGCTTGAGGTTGTTGTATAACTGATGAAGATATAAGTGGTTGTGGAGAAACTGATTTTTGTAGTTGATTGACAGGAGTGTGATGTTGTTGATGATGAATGGGTGCTGCATAAACTGGTGTGAATTGTTGAGAGGGTGGATTCATTAAAGGAACTGAATATTGTGGAGACTAAGAGGGGTTGTATAAAGTTTAAGAATTGGCTACCAATGCAAGAGGATCCGGATATCTTTCACGCATGAGACGTACTTCATTAGCATGTTGTTTAGGTTTACTAAGGTATGCATACAACAGATCATTGTTGGTGGTATATAAACTCTTTGCTAACTTTACATCAGTGACAAACTTGCTTCATTCTAGTGGAAGAGCATTCAGAAACTTGGTATTGATTTTAAACTTGCTGCATTGTCATCCCAATAGTATGCATGTCATTGATCAGCTGAGAGAATATTCAGTAATACTCATACAATGATTCACCCTTAACGGAAGCAAACTTATTGAACAAGTTGAACAATCTGCATTCACGTTTTCGATATGATAATTCAATGTCGTTCATTAGTAGTTTGACTTTATCCTAAATATCGTTAGCCGCCTCTTGATGGTTTACAAGTGCATACACATCAGGTGGAAGACCGTGAAGAATGATATTAGTTACTTAAACATCAGAGTCATCTTGAAGTTGTTGCGCTTCAGTGAGTTCTTGATGACATCAAATAACGTATATTTTATAGCATCATTTATCCCATGTAATTAACCCATATTGTATAATTATTGCAAAGAATTGTTACTTAATCGTTTATATTTGAGAATTGCAGTAATTAAGGAGTACTTGGTGAAAGTTAACAAAAGGCGCGCATTTTGGAGTTTAAACGAAGATATTTTGAAGATTAATGATTCTGACTACCAATATGTCGTATCCATCAAGAAAGATACGGCGTATCCATGCCTGTACTCACCAAATACCATGAAGGAAACAAGATCTATATGTCGTATCCAGAGAAGACCAATACGATTGTAACTGCAGAATTATGAATGTAGAAGATTCTGAAGAAATCAACGTAGGTCCTACTCTAGAGAAACTCCTAATTACGCCATACCAGCCAATGGTTATCGCCGTATCGAACCGACTAGCCAACCTATAAATACAAAACTCAAAACGAGTTTTTAAGTTGTGCTAAAACATATTCATAGATACCTAAACCATAAAATCCATTTTAGAGGAGAAAAAAGAGCAGAATAGTCAGTGCACGCTAGTCCAATCAAGGAGACAACATGATTCCATATACTTTTGTAATCGTTTAGTTTTTGGTATCATTCGTTAACTCGGTTAGTTTACCTTGGCTAAATAATTGCTTTTATATTTATTATGACATTTAAAGGCTAATACCTTCGGGTATTAGCCATTATTATGAAGATCTGAATGTTTGGTTTTGTTTATCTTGATTTCTTGATTTATCGTTGAATGCTTGTTTATGTTTATCATCATACTTGTTTACGTGCTTAAGTATGCGACCTATCATTCAACTGGGTCTAGTCCTACATATTTAATGCGCTGCAACTTCGGTGTTGTTTGGGCGTAGGCTAAGAGTCTAGGATAGCTCTCCATATTGCAATTTATACATCTAGAATCATATGATCACAAATATTGACCTATCTTTGCCTTTAGATTAGTGAGCTTAGTTGGACCGGCAGGTGGCCCTTGGGATCAACGAGTACGTTCTTAATTAATTGGTAAAGACTCGGACAGTGGACTACTAGTATATAAAAAGCCATTAAGCAGTAAGTGAGTAAAGTATCTATGAGCTAGTGTTTAACAAGATCGCTATTGCTTTAATCCCTAAGATAGATTATAATTAGCAAATAAGGATGCTTTAATTGTGATAGAATTAATGTGTTTAGGTCTTAGGAAGATGTAACGCCTAAGTCTTAAGAATGATATGCCACCTTGAGACAAGAAATCATTGCACTAAATAAACAAACCAACATTCTAATCGGATTGATAATGGTTAATACAGTTTCCTTATATTTGGCTCAATCGCTCTTTCATCTTCTGTTAATTTGCTTACGTGGGTTAAAGTGCCTTGAATTGGTTATAGTCACCAACCAAACCCGTGCCAGTCTCTCAGGCTGAAAACCCCCTTTTTATCCATATGATTTAGGACTAACATAGGTTTAGCATAGGTTTGACATAGATTAGAATTAACATAGATTAGATAAACAAGATATTAATAAATTGAAAAGATTTAACATCGCTCCAAGTGTTCGACACCCTACTTACCATGAAACTACACCCGATCGGGTACACTACCCGTTAAAGTGTTGTTTTTAGTTTAGTCGGCAAAATATAAATTTAAAACTTGAAATCACCAAATCACACACCTAAGTACAACACATCAAGTTTTTGGCGCCGTTGCCGGTGAGTGAAAATTAATCTTGATTTTTATTTGATATTTTGGTTATTAACATTAGATTAGATATAACCCTTAGGATTAGTGTAATTTAAATTAGTGTATATTCTGTATAATTGCTTGTATATTTGTTAGATTAGTTGTTTGTGAATATTTAATTGTTTGCTCAATACACTGTTCTGGTCGATAAATCGATACAGCGTATCGCAGTAGGTTGAGGACTAGGTGAGGTTGTTTTCGGATGAACGAACAGTGTAGTTGTTGGTTGTGGTCAACATTAGGCCAGTGGATCTAACAATACTTGTAGACTGCTCCTGTTTCTTGAGAGTCTTTTTGCATTGAGGCTGTAGGCTTTGAGATGAGTATAGATCTGAACAGTATGGTGTGGTTGAGATATCCCATGTTTCTGTTTGACATTAGTCACATACTTACCCAATAGGCTGGGTGTAGATTGTTGACAAATTTAGTGTTTCATTGATGGTCGGGATTTCGAGCTGAGTAATCTTCATGTCATTCACAAGCTTGTGGAACGCAAACAGTAGTCATGAATGGACTCGTTTCTATGGCAACGAAAGCGTTCGTACTTACTCAAAACAGATTATTCCTTCCTTGTTGAAGTAGTCCTACCTGATCTTGCATAGCAATCCGCATGTATCAAAGATCTCCTTTGCAGTGCTTGTTTGATTTAGATTGTTGAAGATGTGTCTGGGAAGACCTTGACTAAGAATGATTTCAGCTTGAGTATCAGCCATCTCAAGTTTGTTTTCCTCCTCATTGAATTCAGAATCAAGTTTCTTCCTAGGTGCGGGCATAATAGTAGAATCAGTAGGTGGAGGATCAGTGACCATCGGGTGAGGTGTAGGTCCATTCTGGATGGATTTCCATATCAGCTTGCCATTGGGTTTGCCACGAATGTACCTGTGTATACGAATCTTCCATGATTCGTAATCATTTTCAACCAACATTGGTGGACGAGTATCAGTACCTGCAGCATTTGTTTCTTCATTGGTTGCCATTGAATAAGTTTGGTTAGTAATGATCTGATCGCAAGTGATTGATGAATTGTTTGATTTGTGTTTGAGTTTGTTTTTGTTAAAAAAAAGATTGCTAGTTCGGTCCTTGTAGTATAAAACTGGTTCGGTCCAAAACTTGAAAGTCCACTTGTTCGGTTTACTGAGGGAGGTGCTTGTTCGGTCGTCTAGTTCGATCGCTTGTTCGATCGTCTAGTTCGATTGCTTGTTCGATCGTCCTTGTTCGATTGCTTGTTCGATCGTCCTTGTTCGATTGCTTGTTCGATCGTCCTTGTTCGGTTGCTTGTTCGATCGTCCTTGTTCGGTCTTCGAATGAGTTACCCTAGTTCGATCCTCCTTGTTCGATCTTCAAAGGATTTTCCCTAGTTCGATCCCTTGATCGATCCTCTCATTCGATTGTCTAAGAACACACTCGTTCGATCCAACCTTGTATTCCACTCGTTCGATCCAACCTTGTATTCCACTAGTTCGATCCTCCTAAGAATACACTCGTTCGATCGAAACGACTTGAACTCGTTCGATCTTCAACGAAGTGAGCTTGTTCGATCCTCGTTGTTTTCCACTCGTTCGATCCACACAAGAATTTCTCTCGTTCGATTCCAACTTCTTGAACACTCGTTCGGTGGACACAAAACACGAATACAAAGACCTTCTTCTTGCACAAATTCGATCAAAACGCTTGTTTCCTCTTTTTCGATTATTGTTTCGAACCAAAAGAAGAAAAAAAATCGAGACCCCCTTTTTTTAATATTTTTCGAACCAAAAAAAAGATGAACCAAAGAAAATCACGAGATCGTTGATTGCTAACAAGATGGTTTGAGTGATATTAGATTAAACATAAACCATCTATGAATCAAGAATCAAGAACAAACAAAAAAATCAAAACAAAACATCTAAACCCTCTTTTTTTTTCGATATCATATAAATCAAAAAAACAAAACAAATCAAATCATCATTTTTGTAGGCTCTTGATACCATTTGTTAGGATCCTGATCTTACCAGATGAATTCCAAGATCAATGCATAGGAAGATTAAACATTAAAAGAACTTTTTTGAAAAGAGACAAGAGTTGCTACAAACCATTAGATGAAAATAATAAGGGATGTGGCTAACATTATTTTGACCTAAACTAGGTGTATTTTAATAACTAGGTTTTTGCTTGAGGGCTTTCTTTTTGGGCTTTTTACATCTTGGCCCGTATACATAATAAACATTAATTAACATTGTCTTTCGAGCTAGACATTTGTCTTGAATCTTCGAGTGACCGAAGCTTCTTTGTTCGGATCCATTTATATGAACCTAACACTAACCAATTGCATCAAATGCGAGGGATGTTTAGCACTAACAACTTTGGACCCATGAGATATTGGGGACCAAATGATTGAGGTGTTGCCTTATATAAATAGACATGCTTTGGACTCGACTTGGAACCCGATGAGTGGATAAAGGATAGTGGATTCTCCAAATACATGATGGGTAACCGAAAGCTTTTCTCAAGCTACAAGGCATACAAGGAAGGTAATGTTAATTTTGTTAGTAATCTTTGCGGTAACATCATTGGAAAAGATACGATTTCGAATAACTCTCTCAAAATAGATAATGTAGAGAATGTAGATAACTTAAGATTTGACTTGTTAAGTATATGACAAATATGTGATAATAAGTGTAGAGTAACTTTCTTGAAATGATAGTGAAATTTTATAAGGATGATAAGGTCATAGGTTAAAGGTATTAGGAAGAAAGGGCTTATATGTGATTGAATTAGGAATATAAGCCTAAGACAAAAAAATTTGTCTAGCAACGATTGATGAAAACTTCAATGTTGTGGCATAAGGAGATTGGTCTCGCAAATATGTGTCTCCATTCAAATGTTAACTCTAAGGAATTTTTAGAAACCTTACCTAAGCGTATGTTTGATCAAACTTTTTGATGCTTGCCAAAAATGAAAGCGAAGGCTCATTGCTTAGTGAAAAGGCCAAGAAATATTGTCTATCGACTAGATGCTTAGAACTCCTTCATATGGATCTCTTCGGTCCATCCATCGTACGGAGTTACAGAGGAAACCGCTACACCTTAGTCATAGTAGATGACTATTCTAGGTATACTTGGACTAGATTCCTAAGGACAAAACCGAAGCTTTTTCGACCAATTCGAAATCATTTAGTTAGAAAATTTCAACACCAATTAGGATGTTAATAGTGTCCAATAAGAACACCGACCTATGGTAGCGGTAATTTGTTTTAATGAGGTGCCCAATTGATGAGTTTTGTAATGCCAATGGAATTAAACATAACTTCTCTGCCTCCACGCACTCGCGTATCAAAAAATGGCGTGGTTGAAAGGAAAAACTAGGGTACTCAAGAAATGAGTAGGTCTATTGTTGTATGAGCAGCGTTACACAATGTTTTGGTTGTAGCAGTAAGTAGACACTTCAACATACATTCTCAACCGAATCCTAATTAGAGCCATCTTAGGAAAAATACCTTACGAACTCTTAAGAGGTAGGAAACCTACTTTAGATTACTTTAGAGTGTTTGGAAGCAAGTTCTTCATTTTTATACCACTATTGTTACCTTTAAATTTGACCCAAAGTCAATTCTGTAGGTATCTTTTTGTGGTTACCCTCAAAATAGTAAAGCCTACATCATCCTAAATAAACACACTAGGAAAGTCGAAGAATCACTTAACGTGACATTCAATGAAACTCCTCCACCCTCTAAGACATCACCCTGATGGATGATGACTTAGATGAAGAAGGAGCAATTAAGGATACCGAAAAGAAAAACCTAGAAAAATGTCATATAGATAAACTTAAGATTCGACTAAATAGTCAATATTTAGAAATCTAGGAATCATCCATTAGAAAATGTCATAGGAAACCTTAACCAAAGAACCCTTAGATCACAAGCCCAAAATCAAAGTAACTTCTTTTGTTTTATATCAACTGATAAGTGCTTAATTACACATACCTTTTACCTCTAAAAACGAGCTTAAATGACCAAAAACAGACAAAAACTGCCAAATATATGTTTGTTTTGCATTTGTATTGTTGTTGAGGAAGTGGATATCATAATAAAGACAGAAAACCAAGCCAAAAATGACAAAACTGAGCATGGAATGGAAAAAGAATGTGCAAAATTTGGCCAAAGTCCAAAAGCCAAAGTCAGAGTCACTACTGATGATATCAGCAGTCAACCGTAGCGGGAACTGAACGAATACTATTGAATGCAATCTTTTTTTTTAAAAAATAAGAAAAAATAATAATTATATAAAAAAACCATCTGATGGGACGGTTAGTCCAATCAGTATATCTTTGAAGACTGTGCAAAGACCAAATGGGCCTCAATTATTACAACAGCCATTTGTGTGCAATTGACAAAGATCTGTGAAGACTTGAAGGCCCAATTCCTAGCCCAGTTACAGCCAATTCTCCAGCCATTGTACACTCAAAACCCACTCTGAACCTTATTGGGCTTGAAAATATTGCCAAATTAACCAAACCTGTAACTTCTTGGGCCCAAACCCAAAACCAATAACCTTATTGGGCTTGAAAAAGCCCAATAACCAAACCTAAACCTTATTGGGCCCAGACACACTCAATTGGGCCCAATAACAAGCCCAATAGCCCAAAACATCTTTTTTATAAAACTCAAGGACCAAAAATGTAAATTTTAAAAACTTTGTTTTATAATTAAAATTGAAAAAATAAATTTTAGGGGCTTAAATTGCCAATTCTGAAAGTTATTTTATAAAAGAAAAGTGGTAAAACAAAGAAGGACTAAAACTGCCAAATGGCAGTTTTTCTTTTAGTTATAAACCACAGGGACCTGATTTGCCATTACCCTAAACCTTCTTTGTTTTCTTTTTATAAACCACAAGGGCCAAAACTGCCACTTTCTAAACATGTTTTATAACTAAAAAAGGCTGAAAAAGAAAGTGACAAGAGAAAGAGAGTTGAGGGGCCATTTGTGCCTCTTCCCCATTGTTCGCGTTTAAACCCTGCAACCAACCCGTCCTTACCCAGCCTTCGCGCCAAAACCAAACCACCCCTTTCCCCACGTTTTCTTGCAATACCACTCTCCCACGTACCTTTCCAGCTCACCCCTACTCATTCCCACCTTACCCTGCCCCTATAACTCTCTCCCCAACACAAACACTCAACCCCGAAGTCCCCTTCAATGGTGAGATTGTGTTCAAGACCAAATGGAGGGCTAGGATTGCTGGGATTTCTTCCTACTCTCACAACAAGCACAGCCCAAGTGCAAGAAGTCTTTGAAGACCTCTATAAAAGAGAAGAAGACAACCCGAAGCAAATATAACTTTTTTACCTTTTTTTTAGTGTAAAATTTTACTTAAGTTTGCATTTAAAATCATTGTACTCAGTTCTTTTTAAGTTTTTGTTGTATCATTTTCAGTTTCAATAAAAGTTAAGAAATTTGTGAAGATCACCATTGTTGAAATTTAAAGTTTAATGTTAGTTGTTTAAACCTGTTTAGACTTGTGTAAAAATGTCTTAAAGTGATTAAACCTAACTTGTAATCACTTATCTCAGCTTTCCTTTCACTAAAATCAGTTAAAAAACGTTTTTTATATATTTAAGGGGGTGTTTGGTTTAGCATGAAAATGGGTCATATGGGGTTGTGCATGGGTCAAGCTCACTCAGCCAACTTTGGCTGAGTGTGTAGGTTTAATTAAGCCATTAAAATTACCACTTTTAGTTTAAAAATAGGTTTTTAGGTTTCCTTTTGGTTTCTGTCAAAATTTCAATAAGCTAACTTGAGCTTAAGTGCTCAAGCTGCATAAGCAGCTTAAGCACATTGAGTTTGTGCTCTTTGGTGTTTTTTCTACCCATTTACCCAACCTTGTTGCTGTCCCTTTGGTTTGACCAAGTAATAGTCAAAAAGTGTGCTTTGCAAATTTTTTAAGAACCCTCAAGTTTAAGCCCCATTATCAGCAGCTTTTTCTTAACCTTAGGCTCTTAAACTTTGAAAATAAGCTCACTAGTCACCCTTTTAAATCTGTTTGTACTTGGATTTGGCCAATAAGTTCATTTGTGCTTATTTCTATAAGCTCAAAAAGCCCTTTCCTCACTGTTGCATTGCCCTCCCCTGGTGCTGAGCACCAGGTTTCAGCCCCCTTGTTTAGCTTATTTAGGTATTAAGCCTTAGGATCTTTTAGCTTTTATTAATAGCTTATTAGTTGTTCTTTAATCCCCCACAATCTTGTAGCTTATTTCCCCCTCTAGTATAGCTTATTTAGGCCTTAAAGTCACCATTTTTCTGTTTTCTTTTAAAAAAACTTTATATAGCCAAAAGACTACTGCCCAGCTTCTTTTAGTTGCTTATTCTAGGAACATAGCTTATTTAGGAAATTCCCCTTATCCCTATAGCAGCCAATTTCCCATTATTTTAATACTTAGTGTCCTTTAAACCCCAAAAAAGAGAGAAAATAAGCTAAAAAGCTTATTTAGCTTTTGCAGCCCCAAAAGCTCACATTTCTGGCTTATTCTTTGAGATTCAGCTTATGTGCCTTTTATGAAAAATGCTCCCCTCAAGCCCCTTTACAACTTTGCTTCTTTAGCTTTTTGCTAATAAGCACTTTGGACCCACATTGTCAATCGGGGTCCACTTCAGGGACCATTTGTGTAATTTTGTCATTTCTAGTTAACATTGTTAGTCCCTGTGGTTAGTTAGCCTGTTACCCTGTTAGTCCTTGAGTCCTTTCACTGTTAGTCCTTTTGTTTTAACAACAGTTAGTTTAGTTAGTTTATTTAATTTAATTAATACAAATTAGGTTTAAAATTAATTAGTTTAATTACTTTTAATTTAATCAGTAAAATTTGGGCATTTTTATATTTTTAGAATTGTTAACTTTTTCTTTATTTAATTTCATTTTTTTTCAAGAATTTATAATAACTTACTTTTTGTCTTTTTTCAATTTACATTATTATTAATTAGTTAATAAAATCATTATAAATTCCTAAAAAAAATCCAAAAAATTAATAAAAAAAATAACTTTTCTTTTTTATAAAATACTTCTTTGTCATTTTAGTATCTAGGAAAAAATATAAAATTAGTGTAGGCTTAATTTTTCTTAAATTTCAGTTTTAGACCCGTTTTTATACCGGTAAGTTTTTATAACCCGTTTCTTTTCGTTTTACATGTCCAAACGCCTCCGATTGTTATTTCTAGTGTTTCTTTATTTTTCAGATGATTTTCAAATTAAGTTAATTAGGATTTAATTTTGATATTTAGCATTTATTTTCTAAATTTTTAGTATTTAGGGTTCCCGATACCTTATTCTGTTCCCCGTATTTAATTTAGATTTAATTTTAGGACTTCCCTATAACTAATTTTGTTTCCCGTAGTTTTTAAGATCCCCATTTCCTTTGCTTGTTTTCCCGTAGATTAAATTAAGTTTTATTTAATTTTAGTTATAATCATATCAGTTTCTCCATCATTCAAATTCTCATCAAACCAGGATAAATTTCAATTGCAGCCTCGTTGGGACATACGACCCGGGAATATCTCTTCCGGAATCTTTTTATCATTGATTCTTACTTGTGTATATATATTTAATCTCTTTGTGTAGATTTTGACCTTTTGCCTTGGTCAAGGGCATTTGGTTGAGACTTGCATTTGAGTTATTTTAAGTGTATACTCTCAGAGGAACCAAGGCTGTCAATGAGGAGCCTAGTATGCAACTTAAGGAATTGATGGATTTTTGTACCAAATTGCAACAAAGAGTGCTTGACCTGGAGAACACAAAGACTGCTCAAGCTCAGGAAATTACTAGTTTGAAACTAAGAGTCAAGAGGTTAGAGAAGCAAGGAGGGTCAAGAACTCATAAGCTCAAAAGATTATACAAGATTGGTAGATCTGCAAGAGTAGTTTCCTTTTATGAAGCTAGTTTGGGTGATCAAGAGGATGCATCCAAACAGGAGAGGAAAATTGATGATATTGACAAAGATGCAGAGATTACATTGGTTGATGAAACTCAGGAGAGGCATGATAATGATCTGATGTTTGATACAGGTGTTCTTAATGATGAAGAAGTGTTTGCAGGACAGGATATGGCTGAAAAGGAAGTTAGTACTGCTGATCCAGTTACTACTGCTGGTGAAGTAGTTACTACTGCTAATGTTGCTGTTAGTACTGTTAGTATAATTCCAGTTAGTGCTGCTGCTACAATAACTAAAGATGAAATAACTTTGGGTCAAGCACTGGCAGAATTGAAAAGTGTAAAACCTAAGGTTACTACTGCTACAACAACAGCTACTAAAGGAATTGTTCTTCAAGAGCCAAGTGAATCAATCACTCCTCCTAGTCAAATTTTTGTCAAAACAAAGTCAGAAATCACTGCCTGCGGGCGGCCCCCATATAGGCGGCCCCCTTATATATAAGGGACCGCCAGGAGATATGGGACCGCCATCAGAGAAAACGAAATATGTACACCTGAAACCAAAATTTTCAAAACACAAAAACAAACACCCCCTTACCAGCGGCCATTGTCGAAACACAAACTCAAAATTCACAAAACTCAAAATCGACCATTAAAACTTAAATTGAAGATCAAATCAACATCAATAATCATTCCTAACATCTCTAAGATCATCAATTGTAAGTCATTTTAACCATTTCTTTCATTTTGAGTCTAGGGTTCATGATGAACACCAAAAATTGAAATTGGGTATTTTTCATTTTTATTTCAAATTTGTTCAATTAAAACCACTAGGATACAATGTATAACTAAAATGCTTCCCGTAGATATAGGATTTGCATACATTGATAGGGTTTGTCGAAAAATTATTTCTTTTTAACCAAAACCCCAATTTCATTTTACAAAATCACTCACGTTAGGAACACAATAAAATTGTTGTTTTGCATTGTTAATACAACCCAAAAACGTTTTCAAACACATGCATAATGATCTCATCAACAAATTTTGAGATACATAATTCATATGTATTTTTCGACTTGTTTGGTTGAGCAAAATCAAACTAAGGAGCGTTTGGATTAACTCTTAGGATTTTATATTTAGGTCGAGTTAATTGTTACTCCACATTTGTTGCATAGGGCCAACACACTAGACACAAACTCAAAATAATAAAATGTATAAGTCATTAACATATGATTGTGTAAATGTACTTAGGTGACTATGCCTGTTGGCATACCGCTCTAGATCATTAAAGGACAAGAACTACATACCCCTCCAATATCAAATGACCTTAATCAGAATAACCACTACGAAACACAATGGCAAATCTGAAAAAACACGATATTTTCATGCGGAAGGGTCGTTAGTCAAATTTTGAAAAACACTATGACGTATATTCGTGCTAAGTTTAGTCATCAACTTCGATTATTTGTTAGACATCAACGAACAAATTGTACCACGTTTTGTTCTTGAGTTTTATTGTCAACTCACCTTCACCAATAATTTCTAGTAGGTCATTCAGTTGTCTATTTTGTTCATTCAAAACCATCATTCTCCCTCACTCTTGAGGAATTTGGTGAAATCCTAAAAATTCCATTCAAAGGTCATGCCTCCATCACCGAAATGTGGTCACTCGATCATTTATCGGTAAGTGTTCCGACTAAAGGTCTATATAAAACCAAACCTCCATCTCCAAGAGTCATTAAGTCTCACATTCAAATTCCACGACAAGGACAAGAAACTCGTACTAAAAATAAGGTAACCATTGTCGTTGGTGAAAACGAAATTTTAACCCGTGAGATTCGAACACATATGAAACCTTGGGTTGAGATTATTCGTGAAAATGTCTTTTGTCAAGGAGGACACAAGGATCATGTTTTCGCGTGTCTTTGTCACATGCTCTATTGCATTGAGACATCCACTCCATATAACCTAGCATTTTTCATTCTCAAAAGAATGGAAAGGACTCGATTCAAACCTAAGGAACTCCTACCTTATGGTATGCTATTGACTAGGTTATTCAAACATGTCGTGTCAATATCTCCCGAGCTAGCTTTTGATCATTATCTCTCACATGATCGAGCCATGCATCCGCTCGCTCCTCATTATGAGCGGAAGACACGAGCGGATCGAGGCAAGAAAAGACCACGTGAGACAAATGCTAGCTCCTCCTCAACCACTCAAAATCCTTCTTCCTCATCTCTTCAAATTGATATCATTACTGATGATAATGATGTTGGTCACTCAATCCCCAATTCCTATCTCTTTCTCAAACCTTTGCTTCCTCTCAAATTGTTGTTTCTGGCGTCATCACAACCCTCCTCATGAAAATCATGACTTGAACATCTTCTATCCCATACCATATCTTTTAAATCATCAAACGAGATGAATCACCCGTAATGGGTTTAGGTCAATAGGACAAACTCTCTAAAGAACATGTTGGGGAGAAAATGAAAAGTGAAGATGTTAGCAAAACTTTCTCAATGACTATTTTTTAATTATTATTTTTCTTTTTGATAATACATTTTATTTCTTATGGTAGGCTTAAAAATGCATGATGTTCTTCTGTATGTAGCATGATTTTTTAGGATGGTTTTATCATCATGTTCATATGTTTTGCTACTTGATAATATATGCTCTTATGATTATTTACTAAAGTGCATGACGCTTAGGAATAAATGATAATTGCAATATTTGCTTAGATTCTTTGAATCTTGGGCCATTATAAGATGTTGTGATATCTCCAAAGGGGAAAACTGGGGAAATTCTGTCCCTCCAGAAAAACGGAGGCCCTTTATACATTTAGGTGACCCCCTTATCAATCAGGCGCCCAACATTATGGTACCGCCCACGGTGAGGGAGAGCATATGCAATTCTAAATTTTCTCTTTTTTCTGTATCTTTAACTACCTACTTCTGTAGACATTGCTGGAAATTCCTTCTTGTGAAAAACACACACAACTTTCTAATCTTCATCTCTATAACTTGCTTTGCAATCTTTTCATTATTTAAACTCTCATCTTTTTCATCTCTCTCATCCTCACTATCTTCCTTATACTATCCTCTTACACTAATGTCTTTTCCAAAACCACCCATCACCATCCTAACCTATCTAGAAAAAGGATGTCGGTTCGTCAAGTTTAGAAACAAAGACTTTCTTTATCAAAGCCATCACCCACTTGTCACAATGGACTCACCAACCACCTCCCACCACTAGAAACACCACTCACTCTATTTCACCACCCATGAACTACCCACAAAGAGATCGAATCATCGATCAACTCCACACCATATCCACACTCATTGATTCTCAAACACCCAAACCATCCTCTCCACCCTATCCAATGGTTCAACCTCCTACTAATGCACAAGTAGGATGTCATGCTAGTTTTTGTCATTGTTGTAGGTACACCACAAACCACTTGCACTCATTAAGGAATGAAATTAACTTCATTCAATTCCTCATCACCCGTCTCATACCCCAATCATAAATTCATCACCAAAATGAGTCACCATCCTCCTCATTCTCACTCTTCAATTAATCACTCACTTGTGATTAATTTACTTTAATAATCGTTCCCTACCTTTTGGGTATCACATCCTTTGAAGTCAAGAATCATCTAATAGTCTACTCTCATTAGATGACCCAATATGTTATGTTATGATTGTGTATGCTTGTATTCATATATATTGTCCATGTGACTATATATGGTTTCTTTATGCATTTGAATGAACTTTAGTTATGCTTCTAAATGTGTGGATTGAATTCTTAAGATATTTGTCATGCTATGGTTGTTTGCTCTTGTTTATACTCTAATCTTGTTTTGTAGCAACAAATTATCGTAAAGATCGATCCTTGGATTGGCCCGGAACAAGGGGGAGCTTACATCAAGGGGGAGTCTTTAATTGTCGACTTCTTTCTCTCTACTCAACTCGACAATCAACCTTTTTAGATTCGACAAAAATGGGGAGAAGTAGAATTAAACTCATTAATAATTTATAAACTTTTAAATTTTATACTAAATGAGCTTATATTTTGTCATCATCAAAAAAGGGGAGATGGTTAATTACATATATGTCCAAAAACGTTTTTTATATTTTTGACTCTCATTTGGGTTTTTTTTGATAATAACAATAATGTGAAAACGTTTACGTCAAAAATTAATACGTTTATAAAGTAATAATCATAAAAGTCTTATTTCTATGATTAATCACTAAGGTATGGATAAACAAATCATTAAAACATGATTAGATGATCAAGAAAATAACTTTTTTTCTTAAATCTTTATACTACCACAAAAATTGTTTTTATAAAAAACTATAAAATCAAATTAATTTATTAATTAAAAGAATGTTTTATTAAAAACATAAATTTTAAATTTTAAATTTTTCCCTCAAAATAGATGGTTCCATAACAGATCAACCTTTCACCACAAAAGGACAAAAGGGAGCGGTGTCTAGTGGCGGGCCACTTTATATAAGGGGCCACCTGGGACCGCCACAATGCAACGGCCTACTTTTTTTGTCCCCTTTCATGAAAAATTGGGCCACCTTTCAAAATTAGACCTCTTCTTGCCAAAAATTCTATCAGATCTAGTTTTCTCTCTTCTTCTTTTCTTTCTAAAACGCATATCTTGATCACTAACATACCTTGATTTTGTTTCAAGTGATTAATTCTTTCTTCCTCCTTTCTTCACCTTCTAATCTATAGGCAAGGAAGAACAATCGTATTCTTTTTTTTTTTTTTCTTTTTTTTTTTTTTTTTTTTTTTTATACAACAAATAACTTATTATCAAGTGATTCTTTCTCTCTTCTCTTCTTTAGATCACAAACTTTCTTTAGTCTTTATTTTGTGTTGTTGTAATTAATTGGATCAAGTGTAGATCCAAGTGTGTAGACTGTATATTGGTGTGATTTAGATTGTGTGTCAATCCAAGAGTGTAGATCTTGTGAGTGTTTGAAGACTTAGTGAAGTCTTAGATTGGTTCTAGCTAAGATTATGACTCGACATATAGCTTAGTGTTGGAAAAGAAAGTAAGCGACGTGTAAACGGTTTTCTTCGCCTAAAAGGAGCTTGTTGACATAGTGAAATCTCGAGTGGAGTGCTCGGGGAGTAGAGTAGGAACGAAGAGGTGCTTCGTTGTCGAACCACTATAAATCTCGGTGTCTTGGTTTGATCGTTTCTTTCTTTATCTCTTTACTTATTACTTGCATTATTAGATAGTTTAGTTGTGATTCATATTGTTGGTTGATTGACATACATCTCGAATCAAACTATTTCATAAGCAAACTTTTAAAACGCTAATTAACCGGTAAAACTATTCAACCTCCCCTTCTAGTTTCTACAAACCTGCAACATAAGAATCTTGTGTACCTGCATCCACATTAACCTGATTTTCTACACTAACAGGAATATAGTTCATTGTATTGGTTAGAAAATCAAGATCAAACATCCAATTAGGACCAGTTCCTGCCATATTTGGTTGATCTTCAAGAAAATTAATGTGCAGATTCTCTTCTACCCTTTTGGTCCTTTTGTTGTATACTCTAAAGGCTTTACTACTGGTAGAGTATCCAAGCAAATAACCTTCATCAGATTTCCCATCAAATTTCCCCAAGGAATCTAAGGTGTTTAAAATGGTCAAGGGGAACCCAAAAGGTATCATAAAATTAATACTAGGTGATTTACCTATTAATAGTTCATAAGGTGTCTTATTTTGGAGGTTGGTCCACTAATACCTATTCTAGTACATAGCAGGCAGTTATTTCTGTCTTTGCCCCAAAATGGGATAGGTAAAAGTGAGTCTGCTAACATAGTTCTAGCAGCCTCAATTAGGGTCCTATTTTTCCTTTCTGCAACACCATTCTGCTGTGGAGTTCTAGCCACACTAAACTCCCTTTTTATTCCTTTCTTAGCATAAAATTCATTCATAGCATGGTTCTTAAACTCTGTCCCATTATCACATCTAATGATTTTAACATTATGATTCAATTGGTTTTCTAAGCCTATGATAAATTTACAAAGGATTTCAGATGTTTCATCCTTGGTAGCTAAGAAAAATACCCAACTAAATCTGCTAAAATCATCAGTCACAACCAAACAGTACCTTTTCTTGTTAATACTTTCTACAAAGACAGGTCCAAATAAGTCCATATGAAGTAATTCTAGGGGCTTTCTGATGATTCTTTCTAACTTGGCCTTACAGGAGGCCTTATGTTGCTTACCCTTCTTGCAGGCAACACAAGTGTGGTCATTCACAAAAACTTTTGAAGGTAAGCCTCTAACTAGGTGACCTTTAACAAGTTTGTTTATATTTTTGAAATTCACATGACCTAATCTCTGTTGCCATAATTCAGCTCATTTGTTGTGTTTGCATTTGTATATAAACAAGTTATACCTCCAGAGGGAACAATGTTCTTTAAGTCCAAGCTGTACACATCATCCTTTCTAGGAGCTCTATGTACAACTTGACTTTCATCAAGAAGCTTAAAGCTATGAGACAGGATAAGGCATTCAGTCTGAGTAAAAAGGACACTATTTTTCTTGTCACACATTTGTGAGACAGAGAAAAGGTTAAACGTAAGTTCATCTATAAAATAAACATCATCAAAGTCTAAATTAGCAGTTCTGATTTTACCTTTATCCGTTATTTTACCTCCTTTGGGATCACTTCCAAAAGCCACAAAGCCTCCATTGTAATCTTCATAGTTTTGAAAGGATAAAGCTTTGTTGCCAGTCATATGGCTAGTAGCAAACCACTATGCATCCATGCATATCCTGTAACAAGATCTATAGATTGCCCTGCACATAAAGTAAGAGAATTAGTATCTCTTAGGGACCCAAGCCATTACAGACTTAGAAATCCCTTTTGGGTCAACATACTTAACCTTCTTGAGCATGAAATATCCACTGTCTTTGGACACATGATCAAAGTAATTTCCCTTAGGCCTCCAAACCCACCTTGACTTTTTAAGGTCAGTATCCATCTTACCCTTACCAATATTAACTACAGCTCTTGTCCCACGCGTAGTCATTTATAAACCCCTCAAAAAGTTTTAAACATCTTGTTTTTAGGTTTTTGGGTCTAAAAGTTGGTTTTGTTGTTGTTAAGACTCTTGATTGGTGAATATGAGGCTTTGGGCTTACATGTCAATTCTTGGGTAAATTGGTCTCGACACTATAGTTTGTGTTTTATTTTTAGGGCATATGGGTCTTAGCTAGTACTAACAGACTAGCAGTACTATCAAGAATTAACCAAACCTCTTTGTTATGGTTAGTACTCCTGATGGGACAAAGCCCTTCTTGATTGAGGGTAGTTCAATGATGACTAACCCTTTTAGCATTATCCCATACTGGTTTGACCACCCTTTGACCAGTATTGACCACATTTTTCAGCTTAGGTTCTGGGCTCTTTTTGTCATAAAAATCACAATCTTTGATTAAATTGTTAGTGCTCTTACATACAAAGCAAGCTTTTATTTTCTTAAATCCAATTCCTGCTTTCTTAGAAGTTTAACCAATTTTATCAACTTGAGTTTTAGCTGTTTGAGTTTCATTAGTCTTAACAGGACTAACTTCAGACAATCATTTCTCATTTGAGTTCCAATCCTCAATGATGACTTTATCTTTGTTAATGTTTGGTGTAGACACAACTGATTCATTGACAGACTTAGGTTTTTCAACATTTACTTCATTTGTATTACCTACAGTCTCACTAGTTTTAGATTTACTAGTGTCAGCATTAAGCTCAGTTGTTTTTGACTTAATGATTTTCTTTCTAATGGCATATTCATCTAAACCTGCAAATGATATGTCAGCTCTTGGGGTTAGGAAGTTCCCTGTTATAGGAGGGGGAACAGCATGATACCCATCTGCTTTGGAAAACCTATCATTTGCTGGTGTGGACTCTTCATCACTCGATCTGACATAAAAAAACACTCAAACTAATCTCACTATCAGTTTCAGGAATCGTTACTCATTTCATTCAATTGTGTGCCATATCCTAAACCAGTTTTATCTCTAGCACTCATTTGACTGTTGAGTAATTCATCAAGATTCTTGGACGATTCTTCCTATTTTTCTATCTTTAATTTTAACTCATCTCTTTCCTTAACAACTTTCTCTAATTCCAGGTTAAGGTTGTTAATTTTTATTTCTCTGCATTTAAGCTCATAGTTTTGAAACTCATAATTTTCACCCCAAGCCAGTTCATTCTTTTCATGTCCAAGTATTCTAGATTCTAGAGACTCTAAGGCTAATTTATAACCCTGCATTTCTAGTCTGGCTATGCTATATTTTTCTTTTTGACTATCATAATTATTTTGAAGAGTTTTAAAAGATTCAAGACATTGTTTAGAACATTTTTGTACCTCATTGTCAGAAGAACTTGATGAGCTTGAAGAAGATATTGCCATTAAAGCATAGTTGACTGGTTCTATTTCAAAATCATTGCTCCAGTCATAGCCTCCTAGACCATCTTGAGCCATCAGTGCCTGTGGTGAAGATTCATTTGTTGGTGCATTTCTCCTTCCATTATCACCATAAGATCTTCTCCCTTGATTCCTTCCAGATCTACATTCCTTAGTAAAATGCCCCTTTCTATGACAGTTGTAGCACTTAATTTTTGATTTATCAAGTGAAACATGTCATTTTTCCTTGAAATCCATGTTCCTTCCTGTCCTCTGAACGAACTTCTTTACTCTGACAGTCAACATAGTCACCTTCCATTGAAGATCCAATTCCTCCAAGTCATCTCCATCAATCTGCTGAAAATCCTCATTCTCAAGTTGAGGACTAGTTGTTGGTTGTGCAAAGAAAGAGTAAGCTACATCATGAGCACATGGAGTAGATGGAACTTGACTAGTTCCTCCAGCAGTACTAACCCCAAAATCTCCACTGGCAGTACTAACTTCATTAGTATTGCTAGTGTTCTCAGAAGAAAGAAATGCCAAGCTCTGAGAAGTAGGAGTGGAACTTGAAGACCTTTTCATCTCATCTTCATAGACCCTAAGATTGTTGTAAAGGTCATCAATATCAATCTCATCAATGTCTGGCTTATTTCTCATGATTAGAGCAATTTGATTCCATGAAGGAGGAATATTTCTTAGGAACTTCTGGTTGATATCTTCTTTTGATATTGGAGCACCATGAACCTCCAATTGACTTATGAGTTTTTGGAAACTATCATAAGCCTTGTCCAGACTTTTATTTGATGCAGTAGTAAAGTTTTTAAACTGATGTTTTAGAACATTTTTTTGCATCTTCTTGGATTCTTCATTTCCTCCAAACCTTGATTTGATTGCAGCCCAAGAGATTTAGGCATCTGAACATTATGAAACTTAAGAGAGACATCCGGTATTGCTAAAAGCAAGATGCTCTTAACTCATTTCGAATTCCTTTTGGCACCATTGTTTTTGCAGTTTCAGGAACAGGGGGAGCAGAAGGACCAGATTGATCTCCTGTTGGTGCAGGTTCTTCTTGGAGATCTCCATTGACAATTATGTCCCATAAGTTATGATCTATGTAACAAATATATTGATTCATTCTCATGCTCCAAATATCATATTATCCCTTCTTGATGATAGGGATTTTCATTGCTATGATAGTTGGTGGAGGAGTGTCTTGTTATGCTATCTTACTGGTTTGAGTGTAGATCTGTTTCAAACAATAGAGTTCTTCTTATTCAGAGTTTCCACACAAGCTCTGATACCACTTGTTGGATCGTTTACTAAATAGATCTTAACCTTTAGCTTGTAAAGGGTTTGTTCCTTTAGATAATTCTAAAGCAATAATAATAAAACACTGATTTGAACACTATTGATTATGCAGAAACTAATCAATAATGCTAAGAAGAACAGTATTAAGAATCACAAAAGAACTTTATATTATAACTTGAATCTGCCTAGGTTACAGATTACAAAACTATAATTGCTAATCGACCTCTATTGATCTGTTTAGAACTATATCTACTAACTATGCCTAGGGTTCCTTTTATAGACTAAGGAAACCCTAATGGGCTTTACAAAACGCGTACAAAGATCATGTATATCCTTTCCTAAGATATCTTATGCATATCTCATAAACGGTACTAACTATTTTATACTAACGGTACTAACTATCTGATCAGTACTAACATTTTGTACTGTCAGTACAAATTACAACTAGCGGTACTAACTAATATAACTAACGGTACTAAGTCAAGAATGCATAATTCCCAACATATAGAAAATACGAGTTTCTAACACTACGGTCATCACTAAACGCTACTTCTCAATGCTGCAACACTAAGGAATATATCTAAGGACGATAGCCCATGTGCTTCCTAGCACATACCTCATGCCTGCCAACTCTCACTCAATCATAGAATCGAAGTCTCCGTATCTGCCTCCGCTCTCTTTGCATACGTGACATGTCGCGCTAGAGTCAGTCAACTCTCTGACTCTCAACACTCGCGGTGCCTCTGAGCCTGCTGTTATCCCTCTCCAACTCAGCAATCCTCTCAGTTAAAGCAGTGACTGTCGACTCAACCCCAATAATCCTACGTCACTGCTCCCTCTGAACTCCCTCAATGACCTGTATACGATGGACTGGGATAGCCTCGGTATGATATGGAACCTCCGAACCAAATCTCCTAATGTCTCATACGTACTCCCTGCTACTCCCTCCTGAGCAGGCTCAGGGATAACCTTCGGTACCACAGGAGGTGTATCTCCATCGTCACTAACTATAATTGGGTCTCTCGCACTCATCTCAACATAATCCCGAGCAATAGTCACAACCTAAACCCTAACATCAACTCCACTAGCTATAATAGTATCAGCAAAATCAAAATACGCCTCGATAACTGCCTCAACGGGATCAATATCAATCTCATCACTCCTCTCAACATCATCATCCACCTCTATATCAGTCCCTTTAGACCTAGACTGCTCATAACTCTCATCCTCAACGTCAACTCCTAATCTAACCTCTCTAGGTACATATGGCTCAAAACTATCCTCTGAACAACCCTCTAAATTCGTTGCTGACTTAGGACTCCTAATCCTCTTAGGTGATGGTATCAAATCAGCACGGACTGGAGATAGAGCTCTGGATACAGGTGGTGATGCAGGTACAGATGTCATAGGGGATCTACGTCTCTTGCGAGATGGTCCCGCAGAAGTACTCAGTAAATCGGGAGAAGAATGATCTGAAAATGAGTGTCTCGATGAAGAATCAGATGAAGTATACGAATGAAGATCTGATGATGCCTCTGATGATGAATCTGAAGAAGGATCTCAAGCTGAATCATCTAGAGAAAAATAATCTGATGAAGAATGATCGACAGAATGTCTCACAGCAAGTTGTTGAATAGGTAACGGTCCAACCCTCTTCCTCACAGTCATCATATGTACCGGGCCATTAGGATGGGAGCAGTACGGTCGACCGTGAGGAATAGGCTGTCCAGGTGCTAGAATCATAACTCGACGACGAGGTATGACAGGTGATCTCTGGGTAGAAGAGGTAATCTCAGTAAAAGGTGTACCATGGGTAGGTAATGGTGGTGTATCAGGTGTATCGCTGTTTGTGATGTCATTAGTCAGTGATAAAAATAGTGAGGTAGCTGGTAATGATGGTATATGGTCTGATGATGGATCCTCAGATAGATCAGACTTAGTCTCAGATGCAGATGAGTAATCAGGAGATGCTGGTGTATAGTCTAGGGATGGTGGTATAGTAGGTGTTATGATAGGTATCTCTGTGGGTATCACTATAGTGTCAGTCTGAGTAATGGGTAGAGTAATCACTGGTGTGGTGTCGAGAATAGTGGTAGGGATAGTGCCGAACAAATAACTCGCTCAACAGGTGTCCCCACATTGTCCTCTGATGAGTCCGAAGAAACTGAGATAATAGAAATAGCCATGACCTGCACAAGCAAAAGTTTATATAAATATCCTTTATATCAACCATGCATGATGTGTGAAAGAATGAACAAATAGGTAAATGAACAAATGAAATGAACGAATAGACCATCAAATGCAGTACCGCGAAAAGAAATGCAATATAATTATAGTAATATTAGTTATATTTAGTATTCAATTACATAGTACATATACATACTACGTATACGTAGGATCACGTAAGGCACGTATAATCACGTAGGATCACATACTGGTTATAGTCCAGACCTAGTTTATACTACCTGGTTCTCTATAACCTTGGCTTTTGATACCAATCTGTCACACCCCCAAATAGGGTCCCGTCCGATTTAGTGTCCGGAGGCGTGAAGTCATCGAATATCTCAAGTACAAAGCATAAAGAACGACCTCTAAGGGTACGTTTTAAAAATAAACACCGTTGCATAAATTCAAAATAATAATAAGTCTACATTGACCAAATTTAAAAGATTCAAAAGTTGAAATGCGGAAGCTTAAATAAGTTCAACAACGGTATTTAAGATAATCATAGATGAAATCTGGAAAACTGGTTCGGGAAATAGACTTCATATAGATCAAGCAACAACATCCACTTTCAAAGAGTACATAAGGAGCCCATTCGAGCATGTTGTTCCCATCTATCAAGAGCCTCGAGTTGATAGATGTTTATGGCAGCTGCACAAAATTCCTCAAAATCCATCCTTCGGTATTGAAGCGCATTAAGCTGCAATTACGAAAAACGTTCATTATGATATATTAATCCGGCATCATTAAAGTTAAACGAAGGGTATTAAAAAAATTAAAAAATTCAATGACATACTGATGCTAGGAAATCATGGACCCGTGACTCCTTCATGGCATCTGTAGCATGTTTCATCAAGGCCTGAGAACGTTCATGAGAAATTAGAAGCTTAATACAACTTTACAAACCCAGTTTAATAAGATAAGTATTGAAAGCGTTACTTTTTATATAGCTATGAGCAAACATAAGAAGTAATAATTGCATCTGTTACTCACCGCTTTGATATTTTCCATATTTATGGATCCGTTTTTGCTTGGTTCCAACAAAGAAAATTGCTCCTTTAGATAAAATAACTCATCTACAGTCAACGTCTTCGATAAAGCCTGCAAAATGAAAAAGAAAATAACAACGTTCAACACAAATTGGCACCGAAACACAAATTAAAAAGAACATAAACACACACCCGTAAAGCAGCTTTACGAAGAGCAGAAGAACGCATATAAGCCTTCATGAGTTTCAGTATCGAGATGTCAAGAGGCACTTTCAGTTCATTAGCAGTATTTCTAATCCATGGATGACCTGCAAACATATC